>PYSQ01000193.1:0-43430 GCA_003049435.1 Nakataea oryzae | reverse complement strand
CCCCCCCCCCCCCCCCCCCTTGAGCTGAAAAAGGGCGCAGCCGTCTGCACAAGGCTGCCCAGGCGTGCAAACCTAAGCCAAGTTTACTTACTACGGCTTTGTGGGTCCATCACCCTTGGTCGACGTCTCGAACAGACCGTCACGCACCCATGGCTGGGCTCCGTTCAATCCCACTGTGCCGGACGATCGCCCAAGAAACAACGGCGGCCAAGGGCTAACGGGCCCAAAGGGTTTCGAGGGGCTTTCTTTTTTTGCGCGGGTTCTCTGCTCTGCGAGGAAAATAGACGGGATCCCTGGCGTCTCCATCACGGACGACTTCAGCCGGCAGCACGCGAGAGGCACGTTGCACCAGGCTAGCCCAACATCGGGTGCAGCGTGGCCGCGGGCGGCATGTGGCCGTGGCACCGCGGCACCCGAGACGGGAAATGGCGGTCGTCACGACACCCAGGGTACTTACCACCTCACCTGCCCGGGCAGCCATCGACCATCCACCCTTTCTTTGCGCAGCTGTCGGCGACGCTCAAGCGGCGCTGCCTGCGTCGCGCTGTGCTCAAAACGAGACGGCGGAGTGGGACGGCTGGGTTTCCGAGTGCGTCACCAGTCGTTCGAGTCAGCGGTGATGCCTGCGATCTCTTTCTCTGGCGGTGCGTCTTCACGATCCGCCCGCAGAATGACAGTCTCAGCATCCACGGCCGATCCACGACGGTAATCTGGGACTAAGAATAACCGGAATCGAACGGAAGCGATAACGGCCGCCAATTTCGGAACGGACAGGCACACAGTACCCACTCGGCGGAAGCCCCACGTCCAAGGGGCGGGTCCAGACGATCCACATTTGCCAAACCAGAGGGAACCGGCGGCCAGTGGGCTGCGCTGTGTGCGTGTACTTTGGATGATGCAGCGCTTCCATGTTTGTTGGGCCGGCCAAAGCCCACAGCGACGGGCATGGCGCAGCGCCTCAGAACAGTAAAGATTAGCACGGAGCCTGCAGGGGCAAAGACGCAGAGCGAAGCATTGCAGCGAGTGGCCACCTACGAGTGCTTTCGTTTCCCGCTGTCCCCGTCGGTCGCCTCCGTTTCTGTTGTACCGTGCAAGACTGCAAGACGGCTTCCCTCCATCAGCGTCGTTATTTCCGGGTCCTTGCCTCGGGCCACCATCACACATTGCATCAGCGTGCGTGCTCACTAGTCGCCTCGAGATAGGTCGGTCCGTCCGGAAGCCCGTGTCGTGTCGCGGTCATCGACGTCTTCGCCAGAGCCCATTTCCCATTTGCTGCCTTCTAGCTTCGTTTCGCGACGTCATTCATTCGGTGCGCCCCCCTTGACATCACGATCATGCTGCAACGTCGGTTTGTAATCTCACATCGGAGCAGGTGCCTGGCGGATGTAATATTTGCTTTTTTGACTCGGGGTTTGGACGAGGGCGTTTCCGCGATGGCCGAGCCCTCCCGCGGAGACGGGTATAAGTGACACACGGCCATGGAATGCACCGGCGTCGTTTCTCTTCGGAGGCGGCTTTCTGGCTCACTTGACGCGGCAGGCGGCCGCACATTAGGGCCACACAGTGCTGTTGGCGCGTGCCTGGCAATCAGCCGCGGCGCTCGAGTCAGTCACTAGCAAAATGTTGCCGGTGTCCCCCTGCTGATGCCACCCATCCAACCAAGGCCACTCCCGCCGCGCTGCCCACGCTCACGATGGTGGCACTAGGCGGAAGGCGGCGCCTCACATCCCTTGCCAGCAAGCCGCAAGTCTTTTTGCTCCTTCGCCCGTCCGATAGGCCCGGCCCTGGGCCGGCTATCAAGGTGGGAGGGCTGGGGGTGGCTGGCTTCTCAACCCCGCTGTTTTCCCCACGTAGCTGGTACAAGGCGCGGATCCAGCCAAACCTTTGCCGGAGCCGTAAAAAAAAAAGCAACATACAGCAGCAGTCGGTGCTCTTGCGCGTACATCAGTTTGCCCTTTGGGCTCCGCCGCGCGCAGTCTGTTCATTGAGCAACGAGCAAATCGCCTCTTGCTCACAGCACAGTGACGTTTTCTGCTCGGGCTGTTTGCTATGTCGTCATCGGCCACGCCTGACTCGCCGGCTACCACCGTTTCGCGTTCCCACCACCCAAGGCCTGCTGGTACTGAGTAAGAAACGGGCCGCCCTGGCGCGATACAAGGCCCCCCGGCTTGCCTTGCGGTCGGCGACGCAGTGCCACGGCAAACAGCCACTTAGGTACTTAGCATCTTGGGCTTGAAAGGCCCACACTCGGCGGTGCCCCCCCACCCCCTGGGCCAGCCAGCAATCCCAACTTTGACGAGCACAGTGCACGGCGTGGATACGCAAGGTAGCAACAGCGGTAAAAGCCCGAAAGAGCTGCTAGCTTGGCGGGCGAAGCGACGAGAGCGCACGCAAACCCCTCGTCAGCCAGGCCGCTCGGCTGCTTAGTCTAGGAAGATCGACGTTCCATGGGGCTTCTGGTGCCAAGGCAGAAACCGCTGTATGCGCGCTCCCCTAACGCATGCAAGAAAAACCACCAGGCAATGGAGGTGCGGGCGAGTCAGAGGCCCCAGGGCTCGGGAGGCGGCCAGCTTGTCCGCCTTTTCCGGGCTCTGCTCGGGGGATCGTGGGCTTCAAGCACCAAGCAGGCCTCGCCCGACGCATTTGGGACGGCTGCAAAATACCGACAGCCGGCGGCGCCGATGGTGGCTGGCCTGGGCTTGCGGCGTGCATAGGCCAGCGAGGCGGCGGAACCAGCAGGCCCTGTGCCTGCACACGCCGGACCCTGCGCAGAATCAATCGCGGCGGCGTTCGAGATAAGGGCGAGCCATGGTACTGGATGCAGGCGCCAGACGGCTCACCTCAGACAGACCGCACAATGGGCGGCAGGGCGGCCCCTCTCTCGCTGCGATATGCGCCCCCTGCACTCTTCGTTTGCGGGCTCTAACAGGTAGGTACCTGCTCCCATGTACCTACTTGCTTTACTGTAAGCAGCTGGGGGCATGGCATGGGGGAGGCAGGGTTTGGGACGACACCAACACCAAGAATACCTCCGACGCCTACCCACGGCCGCAAACACAGCGGCCGCTAATTACAGCAACGGCGCAGCGGACACATGTGCGGGCGGAGGGGTTCTTTGGCTTGGCAGTCGTCACAGGGCCCCCACCCTCTGCCTCCCAACCCTACCGCCCCCGGTTTTCCCCTTGGGGCGGGAGCCTGACTGGCCCAGCGCGCGATGCACCAAGGGAGCCGCTGCGGACAGCCATTCGCCCAGCTGCAGGGTCTCCAGCACAGCGGCTCCAGAGGACCCGAAAAAGGGGTCTCTTGGCCTGCCGGTCTGACCCAGTATGACGAAAGGGGCTCCACCCGCCCGGCTTGCGGCGAAATGTCCTCCAGCTGCGGCAGCGCAGGGCCACCGCCGGCAGCCACCACCGACGGTTGCGCGGGCTTGGCCACACCACACCAGCACCAGTCGCTGCACCTGCCGCCCATCCATCCACGCCATCCCTTCCCCCCTCCCCCTCGCCCTCCTCGCTCCGGGCGGTCCGACCGAACACACGCACGCACGCACGCGGGACAGCCACGCTGTCGTCTAATCCCGCGACGGCGCGCGCTGGCCTCAGGCGAAGTGCCGCACGCGCACTCCCCTCCCCCAACCACCACACGGCGGCGGCGATCACGGGCGGTGGGGGCTGCTCCCTGCTGGCCTGCTACCTGCCTACATACTTACTTAGCACATGCAACACAACGTCGGTACGTCGGCTGCCAGCAGGCTGCCCCCCTCAATTGCCTGCCCCCGGCTTCCGCCGCCCCGCGCGTGTCGCCTGCGCTGGGCCAAAGGGCGAAGAGCAAGAGGCATTAGGGCATGGATATCATCATGGGCCCCGCAGCGGCCGGCCGTTTCACCGCAGTACGGCCGCTGGCGGCCATCTCGTCCAACGGCAGGCAGCCCATCCATCGTCACCGCACGTCCGCCTTGGGTTTGATCCTTGGCCTTGGGGAGCCCACCGTCGGGGTCGATGGAGCCTGCTTCGGATCGAAGCAAATTTAGTCCGCTCGCAACTCTATCTTTCCGACCGAGTCTCAGGGGCCCTGGCGCGTTCACCGCACTGACCAGCACACCCCTGCTTATCTGTGCTGTAGGCCAGATATAGTGCATCTGCCAGCCAGGGCCTCAACTCAGGTAGCCGCTAAAGATGGACCCCGTCGCAGGACAGTGCCTACGGCGCCCACCCTTTGTTCGCTGCTGCCGCCCCAACAGTGCCCTTTTGGGAGCTTTCCTGTCAAGAGTGCGGGGGACCAGGAGGCGGAGGGGAGCCCTTAGCCTCAGCCCTCCTCCTTGGTCTGCAATGTGAGGCCGGCGCTCTCTTCAACGTTTCCGATTGACCTGAGACTGAGAGGCGCCACCTCCTCCAGCCACTGCATGCTGCCTGGCCTATCTACATACCTATTTTGGTGCGACAGGGCGAGCCAGAGGTTGCCAATTTGGGGGACCCGGATCAGCCCTGCCGCCCTCCACGCTGATTCACGATGCACGACCACCTCATTTGTCTTGGTGAAACCTCAACTCGCCCCTTGGAGCCTGCTTCATGACGGCGCGCTATCAAAGTCCAGTTGAGGATCGCTGCACTGGGCCCGGCGCCCGCTGCTATTTGTCAACTCGGGAGACTGGTACTTTCGTCGCTCTTTGAATCATCCCTCGGCTTCCTCCCTTGCGTCCTTCTTCCTCATTTGCTCCTGTGCACCTTCCCATACCGCCTTGCGGGGGGACCAGCGGCTTCTGCGCCTTGCAGATGGCAGATGCAGGCCTGATTGGTCACCGTCTACCTGCCCACTCACACTCGGCCGCCGTGTCCCGCTAGAAAATGCCTCCGACGAGACCGCCTTCCCATCCAAGCCAATACCACGCTTTACCCGAGCGTGGCCGTTGTTGCGCCGTCTTGGACCTCGTCTCATTGTTGCCTTAGCAGGCCTGTGTGGTTCCTGCCAGACGGCGCCCGGCGCTGACAGCCTTTGCTTTTCCCGGTCACAAGCCCGTTCACGTCAGCCGCGTGGTTCTCACGGCCATCTTAGCGGCTCGGAACCATGCTCCAAACCTCACTCTTCCTCTTGGAGCACGCTCTTGGTTCCCGGAATGTTTTCGCTTTTTTCTTGTTTCTTGCTTTCACGTGCGTACTGTATTGGCGGGGATGGATGGCACCTATGGCACCTTACCCACTCTTCGAAACCATTGCTTCCTTCGGCATTGTTTCTCCCCTCACGCGCGTGTTCGTGCGTTTCGCACTTGCAGATCGGCGGGTCACTGCACACATCTCCTCTCGGGCCTTGGGAACAAAAAGCCGCGTCGATCTTTCACGGAGCGGAGGTTGTCATCTACACGGCCATGATGACCGGCCCAGTGGCCAAGATTCCGCCACCGTCTAGCGGCAGCGTCTTCCGTTATCATGCATCCCGTGCAGCCGTTTTCCCGGGCGCGCACGTACATCTCACACATGCATAGCTGGGCCAGCACGACTCCTTTCGTTTGTGCGCACCGGTCGAAGGTGTGTGTTCCGGCATGGCATCGGTGGCACTGCTTGGCTTGCACAGTCTGATGGCGCGGGTGGGCGGAGATGGCGGGCTGCCTGGAGCAGGCCTTGCGGCGGTGCAATCCCAGCCAGGTCGCGCGCTGACTACAGCGGGAGGCTATCAATAGCCCTGCAAATCAGCCCAGCCACAATCAAGCAGTCTGCAAGGCCTGCGTCCCTTTCAGCTCACCGCAACAGCCGGATCTGCATTGATTTCTCAGCTCCCCTTCCTCGCACCGTGAGCGGGCATTTCCTCGCACCAGTCAAGCGGTCAAGTCAGGTCCGGGACAAACACGACCCTCGCTGACCGGATATGATTGTGGTGGTGGTGGTGCTGGTGGCCGAAAGCATGTGCTTGCTTTTCCGCTCGTGGCGGTTGCAGCCGATTCCGAACCGAGGTGTGCATGCCAACGCGCTTCGATGGCTCCCTGTCCAGTCCTTGTGTTTGCTGATCTCGACGAGCCGCGCTGCTACCGCTCATTGCGACTCACTTGGTTCACGGTGGGGGCGGCCGCTTCTCTTACGAGGCATGAATCTTGGCTTTCACCACAGGAATGGTTGGCTCTTCGGATGAGTGGTTTTCTTCCTGTTTCTGCCCAACATTTTTTTTTCACTCTTCTTGTTTTCTTTGTTCTTGTTTTTCCGTGCCCAGCCCAGACTGAAGCTGCGAATTTACAAGACCAACGTCACCCGCTCGGCTGGTCGGGAAAGTCTCCCGACCTAAGCATCTCAATATCCAACCAGCAGGAGATATTTGCCGACGTCTGAACGCTGCGTTGTTTACGATCCTGCTTTCAACACCGTTATGTCGTCTCCGTCCCCGATGGGGGGTACTGGTCATGGATCTCGATGGACGGTCTCTTTACGGGCGGGCGGGCGGGCGGGCGGCCTCCCGCCGGCCACGTCCAGTGCCGGGCCCCTAATCGATACCCCGCCTGCTCGGGATCCCCTCATGCTGACCAAAGGAGTGGAAATGCGCCGGCCATCTTGGCGTTCGCGGGGCCGTCCCCACAGGCTCCCGCGCGCGGTTGGCGCAGAAGGGCATCTGTTGCAGTCCCAAGGCTGGAAAAGTTGGCAGGCGACCCATCACGAAGCAACAGGTGTGCAGCAAAGGGGGTTAGGGATTGTGAGAAATTAGGCCGTTGGGAGCCACTTTGCGCCCGCTGGCGCCCCCCGCGTGGGTCACAGGTCGCCGGCCCCATAGTGGGTGTTTTTTTCTCGCCCACGCTGTCGCCAATTGGCTTGCCTATTACAGAAGGCCACATATATTGCGGACGTACGCGTCGGCGGGGAGGAGTGAGGGCCGGTGGTTGCTCGTCCCCTCCTCCCCCAGCCGTGAACCCGCCCGGCCGTTTTCTTCTTTTCTTTTTTGCTGCCCACGGCGACGTGCCGCCGGCGTGGCGGGGGTACCCCCGTGATACGGCAGACGGCTATAGGACCCCTTTCCATCGCCGGAACCGACACTATCTGTCTGTTCCTCTTGCCTGCCGCCGTTGGGAGGGCGACGACGGTCCGCCTGAGCTCCACTGCCGTGGGATTGGTGCCTCCGCTTTCTCATGCGCCAAAAAGTGCAGCCTATCAGCAATGGGGGTCGCTCGCTGTCGTCCACCTCCCTTGCCTGCTTGCCCAGAGGCACGCCCCCTGCTCCCCATGCCGCTATTGCCGAATCATGTATGGCCCGGTGGCTGGTTTACCCGACGGTATTGTTGCGCTGCGTTGGTAACTAGGAGGACAAGACGCGAGGGCGAGGGCCGTCGGCAGCCCCGTGTGATATTGTGCATCGCATCTTGACACCCCAGAAGCTCTGTGACGTCGAGGGGGGCGTGACAAGCAGGTTGTGCGTGGTGTGACAAGGAAAAAAAACAAGTTGCGTTCGTGGGGAGAGTCGCATTGGGCTCTGAAGAAGGAAGAAGGATGCCAGCGAGGGGATTCCACGGGGTCCTTTTCGATTTCCCCAAGGGGGATGAACCGAGGAGGAGCCTGCCACGTCGATCTCGGGTAGTTCATGCTTTGCGTTGCGGGGATGATCGCCGTCGGCAGGCCAAGCAATCGATCCGGCGCAAACATCACGGGACTTTTTTTTTTTTTTTTTTTTTTACGAGCAGTCACATGAAAGATCTCGGCAGTGATGAGCGAGAGAAAAGTCTGGAGGGAGGGAGTCCACCCCCCGATCACTTCCATCACGCAGGTCTTCCGGACCTTGCCAGGCGTCTTTAGGCATGTGCATCCCGTTTCTTCCCGCGAGCTTGTGCCTTTTCCTCGGCCGCTCGTGCTCACCACTTGAGCTTCTCGGCACCCTCCTTGACCCGTTGCTGGTACAGTGCGTAGGCGTCAAACATGCCGGACTCGTGAAAGTACGTCTCATAGTGCTCCATCATCTCGGCCAGCTTGTCCGGGAGCTCGCGCGCCAGGTCCCGCACCTCGGCCGGGTCCTCGCGGACGTTGTAGAGCTCCCACCTGCCGGGCCCCCTGGGCGGCGGCAGGAACAGCGCCTTCCAGTCGCCGAGGCGGACGGCGGCGGTGCCGAGCTGCTCCCAGCCGACGACGTCGCGGT
Organism: Nakataea oryzae; assembly: GCA_003049435.1. Classification (NCBI taxonomy): domain Eukaryota; kingdom Fungi; phylum Ascomycota; class Sordariomycetes; order Magnaporthales; family Magnaporthaceae; genus Nakataea; species Nakataea oryzae. The sequence continues at coordinate 35,330 of PYSQ01000193.1, read as the reverse complement.
CCGGGTCGTACACCTCGACGGACCCGTCGCGCGGCCGGCGCAGGAGGGGCAGCCACGACTTGCCGCGCACGCCGACGACGTCGCGGCCCCTGAAGCGCGGGGCCGGGTGCGCGACGCCGGCCAGGTCCAGCACGGTCGGGACCAGGTCCATGACGGAGGTGAACTGGGGCAGGACGGCGCCGCGGCCCGGGGCCGGGATCGAGGGCGGGTGCCGCACGATGCAGGGGCAGCGGATGCCGCCCTCGGTCGTGTACGACTTGGCGGCGCGGCTGGGCGCGGTGCCGGCCCCGGCCCACTGCGGGCCGTACCAGACGAACGAGTCGTGGTTGCCGATGTTGTCGAGCGAGTTGTTGTAGTAGCGGTCCAGCAGCTGGCCCATGGTGCCGCCGCCGGCCAGGACCGGCACCGCCTCGAGCAGCTGGCCCTCGGCGCCGTTGTCCGACATGAAGACGATAAAGGTGTCGTCCAGCTCGCCCGTCTTTTCGAGGTGGTCCAGCACGCGGCCGACGTTGACGTCGACGAGGTCGACCATGGCGGCGAAGACCTCCATGGTGCGGCTCGACCTGCGGCGCTCGTCCTCGGCCAGCTCGTCCCACGGCCGCGTGCCGAGCATGTGGATGGGCGCGGGCTCGACGCCGGGCGGCACGACGCCCCGGGACACGAGGCCCCGGAGCCGGCGGTCGCGCAGCGCCACGGGCCCGTCGTCGTAGCGCCCGCGGTACTTGCGGACCGTCCCCGCGGGCGCCTGCAGCGGCCAGTGCGGCGCGGTGAAGGCGAGGTAGCCGAAGAAGGGCTGGGCCGCCTCGGTCTCGTTGCGGCCTCGCAGGAAGTCGAGGAAGTAGTCGGTGAAGGTGTTTGACGAGTAAAAGTCGCGGGGCAGATCGCCCTCGGGCGACCCGTCGATGAAGCGGTCGTCCTGCATCCAGGTGCCGTTGCCCTTGAGGTACTTGCGCGGCTTCTCCCCGAGCCCGGGCAGCGGCGGCTCGCGGTTGAAGTGGTTGCCGGCGCCGGGCAGCGTGCTCAGCACCCGGGTGAAGCCGCGCGCCCAGGGCGACGTCTCCCGCTGCAGGCCGAGGTGCCACTTGCCCGCCATGAGCGTGAAGTAGCCGCTGTCCTGCAGGATCTCGGGCAGGGCGGCGACGCGGAAGTTGAGGTAGCCCTCGTAGCCGGCGCGGCCCTCGAAGACGTTGGGGAACCTGCGCATGCGCTCCGCCATGCAGCCCAGGCCCGCGATGTGCGCGTCGGTGCCCGACAGCATCATGGCCCGCGTCGGCGAGCACGACGCGGCCGTGTGGAAGCCCGCCATCCGCACGCCCTCGTCGGCCAGCCGCTGCAGGTTCGGCGTGTCGATCTCGCCGCCGTAGGGCGACGTGTCGCTGAAGCCCAGGTCGTCGGCCACGACGATCAGGAAGTTTGGCCGCCGGCGCGCGCCCGCGCCCGCCCCCGGCGTCGCCGCCCCCGGGGGTTGGTCGCCGCTTCTAAGCCCGCGTCGCCACGGCGGGCCCTCGAGCGCCCATGCCGCGAGGAGAACCAGAATGTGGGTCAGCATGTTTTCACTTGTTCACGGGGCAGGGATTGGCGCGACTGCTGTTCCGGCCGTTGGAGCGCAAGCCAAAATCTCAAACGTTCCATGTCGATGGCTCGGTCTTGATATGGACGAAAGAGGACAGGATTCTTGCGGCTGAAAACCCGCCTGCCTATTGAGCATCCATGCTCACCCCAAGTCCACCCAAAGTGGACCGCAGGCCACAGCAGCGCACAGCGGTGTCGGTACAGTGCTCAAGTCCCACTGTCACGCTGCTGGGGATCATTGACGGATCCAAATCGATCCTTCCAAAACGGGAAATTCAACGACAGCTTGCCTTTAGGCTGTGGAAGGTGCGAGGACCACAGCCAACTTGACTGCGGGCTGGTGATCTGCTCTTCCCTATCAGCCAAGCACTTTCTTCCCCGACAACAAGACTTTGCTTTGATCAGCCCCAGGGCCGAACCTGGCTTTTCCAGTCCGACGCGCCATCCTTCCTTCCCCAAAGCATCCCCCGTGATACCAATTGGGCTCAGGGATGCATGTTTGTATTGCTTACTGGCTTGAATCCCGACTTGCCCTCTCCGTTTTCCTCGCTGACGAACCGCAGGCCATGGATAGAAGAGATGCCACAAAGAGCCGAACAAACCGGCAAAACTACCAACCACTGACGGACGGCCCGTTATCGGCTTCTTCCGGATGGCACCCGTCGCCCTGACTCTGGCACGTCGACATTCAGCATACCCCGCAAGCTTTACTCGTAAAACCGACACTCTAGCACTGCAATCTGCTGGCAGCCACGATCCAAAGATTCCAGATATTCGGGTTTGACATGATGGCCAAAGTACCCACCGAGGCCCGATTTCTGAATCGCTCCCCTTCTTCAGACCCGATCCACGTCCCGCCGTCCATCCAATCACCAGGGCAAGATGGCCGAGCGGTCTAAGGCGCTAGCTTCAGGAGGATCTCGAGATCCGAGTGATTGCTAGTCACGCAAGTGGCGTGGGTTCGAATCCCACTCTTGTCATGACTTTTGTCGTTTTGTTCAAGGTTGTTTGGCTGCAAATGCCGTTTTTGCTCGGTGAGTTGCTGGTCAAAGCCAGTCGCCGTCCCGCATGTCGTCGGGGCTTAGATATAAATCGGACTGCTGGTTATCCTGTCGGTGATGGTAGAATTGGCCACAGCCAGAGTCGCCGTGGCCACCTCTGTCAAGGTCTCAGAGTATTGGCGAACGCTACATCTCCAACTGAACAGGCAGTGTTACCAGTCCTTGTTGGTACCATGCTGTCACGTTTCTTGTGACCAAGCGGCGGCGGAGGAACTATATCTACATAGCTATGCATCCACGGAACAGCAAAGCCCCAAGTCTGGACCATCGGCACTCCTCAAGTGAGACAGCGAGAAGCAGCTGACAGAACTATTTAGGCGAATATTGGTTTTGCGGTATGCAAAAGGAAGTCGGCTTTTCTAGTGCGAGCTCAAGTCCGATAGCCCTTTTCGCACTAGCGGCGCACGGTAGCATCAAGCCTTACCGTCGGACTAACGAAACGCCACAGGCAGCCAAAAGCTCTGGTGCTGCTCAACCTTCCCAGTCTGTGAGATATTGCTTCTGTGGCCGTGGGTGGTCAGAACCTCTAACCACCCAAGGGTTCTAATCGCCCAATACTGCTGCTGCATGACGCGGTATCGACAGAGACATGTCAACCATGAAGAAGAAAGGACTGCGAATAGCTGTGCCTTGGTGTGGCCGCCGGCGCCTCGTGCTACTATCACAGAGCTATGCGGAGCACGTTTGCCCGCCCGCGAGTGGCCTCGCAACATGCAACAGACCATGGGTTTTTTTCTTCTCCAGACGTGTCTGCTTGAGCTGTCCATAGGCTGGCTGTCTTGATGGAAGAATAGTCGCTATTCCAGCTGCGAGGTTTACGCAACGATGCTTCTATAAAACACAAGGCGACCGCTCTCTGGGATGATCATGAATCTGTTTTAGAGTACAGCCCTGCAGCATTTCATACCCATCCAGCAGCAAAGAAAGCCTCGTCCATCGACATATATCCTCAGAATGCAACATCTACTCACCCTCCTCTCCCTGGCAGCCGCCTGCAGCGCGGCCGTCGTGCCTCGGCACCAGGTGGCCAGGCCTTACGAGCTCCACCACTGGATGGCCGGCCCCTTCCCCGCAGACAACAGCCGACTGCGTCTGGCCGTGCCCGAGCTGCGGGCGCCGGTGTTTGACGAGATCACGATAATGGGCGTCAACGCCACAGAGGCGCCTCCTTCCCAAAAGCTCAAGCGCATGAGCAAGGAGCGCCACGCCCGCGACATCTTCGGCCCCGACGACCGGGTCCTCAAGCTCGACACGGGGTACCCCTGGTCGGCCATGGGCCGGCTCCTGATCCAGTCGCCCACGGGCAACTACATTTGCTCGGGGTCCATGGTCGGCGCGCGCGTGCTGCTGGCGGCGCGCCACTGCATCGTCAACGGCGCCTCATACACCTTCTCGCCGGCCCACTATAACGGCGACCGCTATCCGACGGCCGTTGCCACCCTCATCATCAGGATCCCGGGCCAGAACGAGGATAACGGCGGCTGCGGCTGGAAGGACGACTGGGCCCTCTTCATCCTCAACAGGGCCCCGGGCAACGGCTACCTCGGCTTCAAGACCTTCCCCGACAGCCTGTCGGGCGCTAATGCCGACTGGTGGAACTACGGATACCCTGGCGACAAGTCTCCGGCCGGGCCGTATGCGTCGAACCGTGAGTAGCAATGCATCTCCAGATGCCGTGACAACGATTTGATGATAACCACAAAACTAACTGCGGATTCCTCCAACGCTCCAGGCTTCAGGGTCTGGAAGTCGACCGGGTGCGGCAGCAGCGAGGGAGGGGCGCTGACCTCTGACGTCGATGCGTCTGGCGGTCAGTCGGGCGGGCCCATCTTCATTCCCGAGTCCGACGGCCGGTACCAGTACGCGGTGCTGGTCGGTGGTAGCTCCCAGAACACCGTCTTGGCGCACGGCTCTGCTCTGCTCAACGCCATCATTGCTGCAAGGAGGGACTACCCTTGAGCTGCTGCCTCAAGGGGAGGAGTCCTGCCGACCTGGAAGAAGATTGACATGGCCACTAAAAAATAAGTGGAGTGAGCTCATGTACACAGTTGGCCGGAAATGTTTCTTTGTCTTGGTAGCCTCACTGTATGAGGCGCTCGGCGACGGGGTGCAGTTGGGAGGCGTGCACGATACGACTGCGTGGACAGGTCCATCGGTTGGATCCAGGGGCGAACAAAGCACTGGCTTGCATCGCCACTGGAAGGGTGGGATCCGGAGAGAAATACCTGGAGCCGCGAGGAAGCTAGCTTCGTCAGAGTGGTTCTTCAAACCTGGCTGGCCGCCATGTTGGAATCAAGTGGAGAGGATTACGAAAAAATAAACGAGAAATCTCCCAGTTCGTTACGCAAGTCGGGGCGAGAAATTTCCAACGCCCCTGGGGCAATGACGTTTGTGCGGCTCTTCGCGGCTCCACAGGCGAAGGCTGAGTGGCGCTGGCCCTGGAGGCGGGGGGCTGGCCAGCGGCTCGACGCCTGTGAGCCGGGGGGCTTTAGGGGGCAGCAGCCACCCAAGGTCCCTGTGATTATTTTTGGATACGAGTGCTCCACCGCGCGCGACGAACCAGGAACAACGGCATAGCCGGCCAATTTCGCGAACCTTCGTGGTCAAGGCAGCCCGACGGACGCGAGCCGAACGAGTGGAGCGTTCGCCGGGCTGCCGGCACAGTGTTCAGGCATCCCCCGCCGGCAGCCGGTTGCATGGCAGAGGGCGGCCCCCGCGCGGAGGGGAGGGCTGGGAGGGCCAACGCTGGCACCATGATGAAAGAGTTTTTGCCAACTTCAAGGAGTGGGAAAAAGGGGGCAGGGGATGCAAGCCTGAGAGGTGTATAAAGATGTCGGCTTCCTCGCCCAAGAGAGACGTATCGTTTTTTTTTCTATCCCTATCCTCATCAACAAAAGGAAACATTACTCAATAATACCTCCCACACAAGACCAATAATCTCTGCTATTTCCCCCTTCCTATAATAAAAGACAACCATCCCGGTCTTCCAAACCCACCACCACCAACAAAGATGCAGTTCACCGCCGCCTCGGCCCTCACCCTCCTGGCCGCCGCCGCCTCGGCCGCCCCGCTGGCCGTGTCCAAGATGGCCGACAACACCAGCTGGACCATCGAGGGCTTCAGCCGCGCCTGCAACAGCCAGGACACGTCGTGCACCGTCAAGTTCGCCATCGACGCCGGCGCCGGGGCCCCCGCCACCCCCTGCACCTACAAGACTGCCGGCGCGCGCGCGCCGGTGTCGGGCGTCACGTGCGGCGACTACACCGTGTCGTCGTCGTGGAGCGGCCAGTTCGGCGAGGGCCAGGGCTTCACCACGCTCGCCCTCGTCGACGCCAAGAACCGCCTCATCGCCTGGCCCGCCTACACCGACAAGCAGCTGGCCAACGGCACCGCCGTCACCCCGGACCAGAGCTACACCCCCGCCAGGCTTGGTTAGATTGCGCGATTCGCTGAGAGACACGGGCTGAACGAGTCGTGCTGTTTTTTTCTTCTTCTTTCTATCTAACGACTTTGTTTTTTGAGAATTAACGAACGGAACATTCCCTCGCGGGATGCATGATGGGAAAGAGAGCCATCCATTTAATGGCCTGTATAACGACACGGAGATATATATAGAGATATGGCGATGCCATTATGGCCTCTAGTTTAATGTACTACTGCTTCATTGCTCCACAGACTTGCTGAACACTGCACATCGGGCTTTTACCACAATGTGTCTTTTTGTAGCGATGCTGTCCAATAAAAGTGGCTAAAAGAGTATAGGCTATCTGTAAGTGGCCAAAAGGACGCCCGAGTCCAAATGTCCCACCCACATTCCTTCCCTGTCAGTATGTCGAGGGCACAGTGGTAAGAACGCCTCCGTCCATCAACAGCGAGAGTCCATTGAGATAAGCCCCTGCCCTCGAGCATAGAAACAGCGTCGCGCCGGCGATATCGGTCTCGTCTCCGAACCGCTTTGCGGGAATGAATGCGGACGGGAACGTTTTTCCGTCGAAGACGAACTTTTCGCTTATTTCGCCTGCGACAACGAGAAAAAAAAGGTCAGTTTTCCACCAAGACACGGCTTGAATTTGCTTGGCAGGCAAAGCCAATGGGGGAGAGAATTGCAACGGCGGCGAACTACTCACTCGGGAAAACGCCGGGGTTCAGGACGTTGGACCTGATGCCGTAGCCGAGAAACAGGCTGCCGAGCATCTTGAAGACGTGGTTGACGGCGGCCTTGCTGGCGTTGTAGGGGATGCCGCCCTTGCCGAGGACGGCGCGCACATACGAGCCCACGCTGGCCGTGACGACGACCTGGCTGGGCACGCCCGGGTAGTTGCCGGCCTTGTTACCGCGGTCGAGCAGGTCCAGGAACGCGACGGCGGTGAAGAAGGGCGCCTGCACGTTGACGTCGAGCACGCGCCCAAACTGCTCCTCGGACCAGCGCTCAAAGACGTGCCGCTGCAGCTCCGCCGCCGTCGGCCCCTTGCCGCTCCCGCCGTCGTCGTTGCCCACCGAGGCCGGGAGCAGCCCGGCCAGGTCCGGCCCCGTCGCGCCCGCGTTGGCCACGACGAGGTTGACGTGGCCCACCTCGGCCGCGACGCGCGCCGCCGCCGCCGCGAGCTGCGCCTTGCTCGTCACGTCGGCCTGGAGCGGCACAATGACCGGGCCGTCGCCGCGCGGCGGGCACAGTAGTGCCGTTTCCTGCAGCTTCTCGAGCCGCCGGCCCACCACGTAGACGCGCCGCGCGCCGTTGTGGGCCAGCGCCAGCGCCATGGTGCGCCCGATGCCGGTCCCGCCGCCCGTCACGACGGCCACGATCCCCTTCACGCTGAAGAGCTTGGCGGGGTCGTACTTGTCGCCGGGCGACGGCGACGGTGCCGGTGCAGGTGCTGGTGCGTTGTCCGAGTCTGCCATTTTTTATTATTATTATTAATTTTTTCTCCTTCTGCTTGGGGCTCACGCCTCGGGGATCTCTATGCCAACTGCCCAGCGGTTCTTCTCGTGTTGCATCGGCTTCTTTTTCTTTTTGTTCAGGCGGCGGTCTGCCAGAGACTGGAGAAAGCAGTATTAATACCGACACGCGGGAGCTTAATTGTTGCTCTTAGCAAATCAGACGTTTGAAATAAGCACATTTTAACAAGCTCCGACAGCGCTAGCAGGCTATGGTAGTAGCAGAGTTTATTTAAGAGGGGCTCCTTTGTGCGCAGGGTTCACCGGTCTTGAGCTCGTCAAGTCGGTGAATGCACACGTGTTTGGTCGCACAGGGCGCGCTACTGGACAGAAAAGGGGTATCACAGGAAAACTGGGAAACAAGGTGAGCTGATCGTGATAGGCATCAAAGAAAACATATACGCCATTACTTCATCTGGGAAATGAAACGGCCAGTTTCTGGGATCTGGCTTGTGCTGCCCCTCGAGAGCTTGGTGGGTGGGCCGGTTTACTCCGTCCGCCCCCAAAGCTCGATTCGTGCGAGTCAAACAGGGCCTCGGTGGTTTTCGCTTCGTTCCGGGGCTGCGCGGGTCGACCCTGAAACCGTTGAGGTCGGCCATGCGCTGGGCCTCTGGACGACGAGTCGAAAGATGCTCTGCCCGCATCTCCTGGCCTCGCGCTTTTAGCTCCTTGGCCGGATGCATTAGCCACGCTGGCTAGGCTTGAGCCCTTGGCGTTGGCTGCAGGCGGGACGTGTTGGACGACAGGCCTGGTGGTGCTTGTGCTTCGCCCAGGCACAAATGGCGGCGGGCGCGTGAAGACACGGCCGTTCGGGGCGGGCCCCCCTTTATGGGGCACCCCCGTCTCAACCTCGCGGACGTCCTGGGTTGACATGAGGTCCTGGGTGGACAGGAAACCCAGGCCCAGGTCCTGAGGTAGGGGAACGTTTGGCGCTGGCTTGGCCTGCTGCGGATTTCGTGGTTGTGGCGGAGCAAACTTGCGAGGAGGAGCCATGCAGCGCTGGGGTGGAGGTCTGGGAGGTGGCTGAAAAGCGCGCGGCTTAACAAACAGGTTACGCCTTGGAGGGGGAGGAGGCGGTGCTATCGTGTCGGGCTTCTTGTTCTCGTCGCCGCGGAGCTCCCTTTCCTCCTGAGACAATGTGGGCATTATATCGTCAAAGTGGTTGAGAAGGAACAGCTGTGTGCTGGTAGGTGGTAATGACGGCTCTAGAACTGCCGCCTTGTGCGTCTCTGGCTTGGCCAGGGGCGGTCTCGAGGTTGAAGTCCGGGTCGCCCCGGGGATATTCTTGCGGATGTTGCCAGCCACCGGCTTCAGCGGCACTGGCTGAGGAGGCATCGGCCCAGGCGCGGGTCTCGACATGGGCTTTGGTGCTGGTGGTGTGTTGACGCGCGGCGGAGGTCTATGAGGCCTGGAAGGAACCGCCTTGTTGGTCGGGCCAGTTCGTCGAACCGCATACACAGTGTGTGGAGCCGGCTGATCCGGCTGTCCCTGCGCATGGCCGAGGCGGGCAGGTGGCCTCATGGAGTTGTCCGGAAGAGACGCAGCGGGACGAGGGGCTGGAGCCGGCGTGCGCACCACGGGGTGTGGAGTTCTAATCTCCTCGGGTGTGAGGATGAGCTCATCCAGCAGATCGTCTGGTAGACCTTCCAGAGCTTCCAGGTTCTGCTTCGCTTGCTTTTCGAGACGCAGGGCTTCAGATATCCTGATGTTGAGGGCCTGGGGCGCCGGTCGAGATTGGAGTTGCGGTTCTGGGGAAGTCTTTGTCTCTTTGTCGGGAAGCGGAGTCTCGGTAGTCGTCATGTCTCGGACTTGGGGTTCTGCATGGGCTTCGAGTTCTGGATCAGGAGGGGTATACATCTTCTCAACGAGGATCTCGGGACTCCTAGTGATCCGGTCTTGGGGAGTCGGCTGAGCTTCAGGCTGTCGCTTCGATGAGGCATCTGTCGTCTTGGGAGGCAAGAACTCGGCACTCGCAGTGTCGCCGTCTTGAGGTATCGGCTGAGAGTCGGGTTGTGGCTCATGTGAGGTATCCTTCGGCTCTGGAGACGGGCCCTTGGCACCCTGGGTGTCGCGGCCTTGGTTCTCCTGCTGAGCTTTGGGCTGTGACTGCAGAGGGGTGCTTGTATTGGGTGCAGCTGCGGCAGGCTTGGGTGTGCAAGTTTGGACAGGGTCATGAACAGGGCCCGGAGCCTCATCAACGACAACAGCATCCTCTACGGGCTCAATCGTCGGGCTCTGCGCCTTGTCGGGGCAGCTCTGTTGATCTTGGTCGCTCACAAAAATGTCTGCTTCGACGGGCTTGGTCATTGCAGGTGGTGGGCCGTCGACGCAGCTGTTTTCTTCTTGCTCGCTTACGGCAGCAGCGGCAGCAGCAGCAGGCTTAACAGCCAGGCCCGGTGCCTCGTCCACGTCGCCCATTTCGTCCCCTCCGCCAGCGGTATCCAGACAGCGTCGCTTGGCGCCGCCGCTGCCGGGGCAGCAGTTCTCCTTCTCGTCGTCGTCGTTGGCGGGGCACGAGCCCGCCGAGTCCTCGGTCTCCTCGGTGGTCTCCCTGCTCCGCTTGCCGCGGAACAGGAAGCGCGAGATGGTGTCCTGGCTCGGCCGGACCTGGACCAGCGGCAGGCCCTGCCTCTTGCGCTCGTTGCGGACGGCGTCGTCCTTTGCCTTTTTCCGCTCGCGGGCGGACCTGGCGCGGGCGGCCGCCTTCTCGGCGTCGAGCTCCTTGCGGATCCGCTCCTGCTCCTGCTTCTCCCACGCGCGCTGCTCGGCCTTTGTGCGCTTGGGCGCCCGCGTCTGCTGGTTGTAGAGCTTGCGCGCCTGCTTGGACGTCATGGGCGGCTTGGCCGCCGGGGCCTGCGGGCCCGCGGCCTGCTGGAATGGGTTCGGCGGCGCATCGGGCACGAGGGAGAAGGTGTTCTGGCGGAGCGGGGGCATGGCGGCGGCGCTCCGAGGCCCATCTCGCGGCTGGCCTGGGGGACTAGGTCGTCGCGGACGCGTCGAGCGCCTGCTGCGGGGACCATGCGGAGGAGGCTGGTGCAGCTCGTCGTCGCCTGGCAGGTTGTGTGGTAGCAAGGGCACGCCCTAGCGAGCTTCCATGATGTGGCAGTTCATGGTGTGGTCTGGGGCGGATTCAATTACCGTCCGACGTGAGCCGCGTCGGGGGCAGGTTTGGCGCGGGTGGGGCAGCCGCCCACCACCCACATGGGCTGTTTTGCGTCACGAAGCCACGTGACAAGCATGCGGAATCACGCTTGCCCAACGAGGAATCTCCGGCTAGGCCGACTAGCCTAGCCGCCCTAGCGCACACACACGCACAGAATCACGCACTTGTCTCTATTTGGCCCTGTTCGACAACTACCTGCCACAACACCAAACTCAGTCCTGCCTCGCGGGGTCCAGCGTCACCTCGCCGATAATTGCGTCAATCTCCTTCATGACCTCGGGCGTCAGCTTGTCCAGCGCCTTGAGGGCCTGGCAGTTCTCCACCACCTGCTCCGGCTTCGACGCGCCCGTGATGACCGACGAAACGTTGTCGTTCTTGAGGCACCACGCCAGCGCCAGCTGCGACTGCGTGATGCCAAGCTTGTCCGCAATGGGCTGTGGTTGAGGTGGGTCAGGATTTGAGGGTCCCCAAAAAGAAGAAGAAAGGGGGAAAAGGAACAGCCCACACCAGGGGATTGCATTCCACAACTCACCTTGAGCTTGACCACCTTGTCAATGTTCCCGCGCCACGACTCGTTACCGTAGTTGTCGCGCATGTAGTCGACAAACTTATCGTTGCCCTGGGCGAAGCGCGAGCCCGGCGGCGGCGCGTCGGGCGAGTCGTTGTACTTGCCGCTCAGCAGGCCGAACTTTTGCGGGCTGAAGGTGGTCAGGCCCAGGCCGAAGCGGCTGTACAGGCGCTGGAACTGGCGCTCGACCTTGTCGCGCGCCAGCAGGCTGTACTCGGGCTGCTCCACCACGGGCGGCACCAGCCCCAGCCGGTGCGCGATGCCGCACGCCTCGGCGATCTCGTCGGCCGACCACTCGGACGTGCCCCAGTACAGCGCCCACCCCTTGATCTCGATGACGTGGTTGAAGGCCCGCACCGTCTCCTCCATGGGCGTCAGCCGGTCCGGCCGGTGCGCGTACACAATGTCGACGTACTCGAGGTCCAGCCGCTGCAGCGACGCCCGGAGGCCCTCGATGATGTGCTTGCGCGACAGCCCGTGGTTGTTGACCAGGACCTCGCCGTTGGCACCGCCCCAGTTCAGCTACTGGCCCGTCCGACCTGGGTGTCAGCAATGCCGTATTCCAGGACGTGGGGGGCTGTCGCATTCCAACGTGCCTTGGTGCTGACGACAATGTCGTTCCTCTTCCAGCCAAACTTCTTGATGGCCTGGCCCATGACAACCTCGGACTGGCCGCCCGCATAGCTGTGATTTATCAGCATTGATCCCTCTCTCGAGCCGACCTTGTCTTTCTTCGGAGCCTGTCACACACCTCTCAGCCGTGTCGAAGAAGTTGATGCCGCAGTCGTACGCCTGCTTCATGATGTTGAATGTCTTTTCTATGGGCAAGCGTTAATCTTTGTTTCGTGCACGTCTCGTCATGCATGCTGCCCACGGAGACCTACCATTCTCGACATGGCCGCCGAAGCTGCGATACTGTTAGCTTCGGCATATCTTGCGCATGTTTCTTTCCACCCCAGACCTCAAGCAGAAAACGCAAAAAACCTACGTCAACCATCCTCCCAGACCCAGGGCCGAAACATGGAGGCCAGTGTCGCCAAGACGGCGGTACACCATGCCTGTTTTCCTCGGTTCTTCCCACGCCATGTTGCTTATATGTATGCAGGCTGCAGCACTAAAAAAAAAGGGATAATGTGTCGATAGCGGAATGTCACAGTCCCCTTCCAGGAATTTTTGCAGAGGAAGAAACATCGAATTCAAGAGCTCCTACTCCAATTCCCCGTTACCCCGCATAACGGACAGTGCACACAAACGGCTCGGCCTGCACACCCCTCCGCCCCTGACTCCTCGGCCGAGAACCGACGCCGGCAACTGACTCTTTATGAGCCGACGGCAGACGGAACAACTCGTCAGGGACCGCTGTCTTGGCATCAATGACACCGATTGCGGTATAGTTTTTATTAATTTAATATCCCTCTATAGAAGCACGGACCTGTACGCGGAGCCAGTCCATCATCATGCATCTGCAGAGTTCCGATGGAGACTTTCTCCTGGGCACGCCATTTTTACCCACTATAGCATGCTTTGCTTTTTGAGCGACACTGGCCCCAAGCTGACTGTTGACTAGACGACGTGGGTTCGAGAGGGAAAGGCTTCGATGCAGGAAAAAGATTTACACGGGGGATACAGATAATAGATTAAGACCAGTATTTTGAAACATGCGGTGGATATCCTCTAGTGGGCCCAAGCAACAGAAGACGCTCGCCCAGAGCAGGACGGCATGCAGCAAGCCTGCCCGAGCTCGCAATGGCCCTATGCGCTCTGTCTAGTACACGAAGCGGAAGTCGAGCCTCCTGTTGCCCTCCTTCTCGCGCGCGGCATGGTCGCCCTGGTACGCCTGCCTCTCCTGGAGCGACATGACGCTCCATTTCTCCTCCTTCTTCTTGTTCAGGTGGCGCAGGACCTGCCTCTGCACGACAAAGGTGACGAGGCTGGCGGCGCAGATGGAGATGAGGACCTTGTTGCCCGTCTTGTAGTAGGGCGCGTCCCAGGACCGGTAGATCTGGGAGCTGATGAGCGACCCGATCTGGACGATGACGTTGTACGTCGCGGCCGTGACGGCGCGCTTCTTGACGTCGAACGTGTTCTCCGAGATCCACGACGACACGATGGGGTGGAAGTAAGGGTAGCCGGTGACCAGGGTGACGAGCGAGAAGCGCTCCCAGGGCCGGCCGCCGTCGGGGATGGCGAGCATGCCGGCCAGCAGGGGCAGGATCCAGCCCTCGCCGACGATGCAGTGGAACGTGCGCTCGTTGAAGTAGTCGCTGCTGAAGGCGAGGCCCAGCATGGTGACGATCTGCAGGGCGGCCGACGGGATGGTGAGCATGTTGGAGGCGAAGGTCGTGTAGCCCAGCTGGCGGAGCTGGTAGGTGAGGTAGGCCTGCACGGGGCTCGCGGGGATGTAGGCGATCAGGCCGATGAGGTACAGGCCCCAGACCGACGGGTCGCGCCAGGCGTCGAGCACGTCCTTCATCTTGACGGATTCCTTGAGCGAGGTCAGGCCCTTGGCCGGGTCGTCGCGGAGGATTCGCTGTCGTGAGGGGGCGAAGGATGGTTAGGCTATGTCTTTTTTGCGCGGCTCCAGCATGTGTGCAGGCTTGATCGTGAGCACTTACGTTCACCATGATGACTTCCTCCCGCTCAGTGTACCAGGACTTGCGCCAGAGGCCGCCCTTGGTTCCGGTTGGGGATGTCGGGAGGTAGAAGAAAGACTAGAGCACGTCCAAAGATCAGCCGCACGGTCGATAGAGAGGGATTGGCGTGCCAGGTATCAAGGCTCCTCTCTTACGATGAATGCGATAACGCAGGTCAGAAGGCCCTCGAGGAGAAACAGCCAAAACCAGCCCGGGTGGCCGCCGATTCCGCGCATTTGAAGAATGCCTGCGGCGAGCAGCGCTGATATGACGCGCGCGACGTTGAGCGTGGACCAAAACGCCGCCAGCCTAACAGCCAGCTCCTTGGACGTGTAAAAGTAGGTGGCAAACAGGATGGTGGCTGTTCGGATGGGCGGTTAGAGCCAGAGCTCGGGAAGGAAGTAAACATGAAGGGGTGGGGGGTTTGTTGGGAGCCTCTCGTACCAGGGATGAAGCCGCCCTCGCAGAAGCCGATAAAGGCCCTGGTGACGTAGAAGCTGGGCCTGTCGTGGATCCATGCCTGCGCCCAGGCTTTTTGCGGAGGAGACGGCCGTGTCAGAAGCAACTTTTCAACACAAGTCGCATAGGTTCTCAGGATGCAGAACAAAAAAAAAAAAAAAAAAAAACTCACAGACAGTGCCCCAGGCCATCATCAGGCTCGGCAGGATGTACTTGAAGCCGTAGCGCTTGGCAAGCACCTGGATGGGGAACTCGGCGGCGAGGAAGCAGACGAGCTGGATGGTGGTGCCGTTGTTGTAGTCGTCGGTGGTCAGGCCCAGGTCTGCCAGGAAGTTGTCGGCCAGGGCGTTGGACAGGTTGCCGCGGTCGAGCTGCAGGCCAAAGAACATGAGGCAGAGCCACGAGAGCAGGTACATGTCGGTCTTGCGCACGACGCGGCGCTCCTCCTGCCTGGTCCACGTGGCCGAAGGGTCGAAGCGGTGGCGGCCCTCGTACGTGTCGTGCGGCGGCATCACGTCGCCCAGGTTCTCGCGCCCGACGAGCACGTTCTCGGCCTGCGACACCGACGAGCCGTCGTGCGCGCCATGCTCCTCGGCGGGCTTCTTGCCCGGGTCTTGGGTCGCCATGGTCGGCCGCGCGGGGTGTCTGGCAGTGGTAGCGAGCGGTTTGCTGTCGTGGCCTGGAGACTGGCGGCGCGCGGTCGCTGGGGGAGGGCAGGCAGGCAGGCAGGCAGGTCGGGGGACAGACGGGCCAGGTGCAGGTCGGGCCACGGCAGGGACTGGCCCCGACGGTTGATTATAAGCATGGGACGGCGAGCTGCCAGCTCCCCCTTGCGGAGTCGCCCCTCCTTGCGGACCTGTCACTGAAATTTGCCCATTGGCGGCATCGACCAGGGGCACCGTCCTGGCTCCCCGGTGGTGGGAAAGGGGAGGCCAAAAATGGCAAATCGATCGCTCCCTAGGGCTCATCCGTCGGACGGGCGGGTGCGTTGGCTGCTACCTCGACCCCCTCCCGGGCATGCTCGCTTCGGTGCCGAGGACGCCTGCTGCCCTCGCAGCCGCCAGCTCGGTTCTCGTGCCGCAGGCTACGACTGTGTGCGCCCTCCCTGTGCCTTGTTGTCTTCTGCTTGGCATCGCGCAGGGCGGCGGGCAGGGTGTCCACGGATCTCGGCTGGCGAGCCCCGACGCGACGCAACTCAACCCAACCTCCTGGAACGCCCTCACCGGCCTCGCCAGGGCACCGCAGGGTGGGAACAGATGCAGGTCACGCCGGCGAGAGCAGGCCAGCAGCGAGCAGTGGGGGGAAGGGCCAAATGCGGGGAGAGCGGGCGGGGAGTGCCATTTTAGGGTATACCGGACCCACATTGCCTCATCTCTGTGGGCGCTGACGCGATTAATACTGGCTGGGTTGACCTGGGGGGTGGGGTTGCTGGGCGAGTCAAGCATCGCGGGTGGGGCCTCGTGCGCGGAGAACCTCGGCTCGCTGGGCCTACGGTCTATATGCATATTGCATCTCTGTGTTTGCGGCGGGGCGGGTGCCGCAGCTGCGACTGCAGCCAGCAGCAGCAGCAGTGGCCTGCCCACGCCTCGAACCTTCGGCGGCTGGGCCTACCCGCTGTCCCGCCCCTCAACCGTACGATGCGGCCCCCGGCCTCCGATATCCGGGTCCCGCGAGCTCGCCCAGCCGTGGAGGGGGATCCTTGGCCGCAGTCGAACCGCGCCCTGGCTGTGGGTTCAGATGGCAGACGGACAGTTCGCCGGTGCGGCCATTTCCAAGTCTGGGGGGGATCCTGTCGTTCTTCAACCCGTCGCTTGGCAACGCCCCTTTTCTACCCCCAAAGACAACTCTCAACCCGCGTCTGTCTCCAGTGATACTCCAGTGCTCTAGTCTCTAGCCATCATCTAGTCCCTGGCAACCATCTAGTCCCTAGCCCGTCATCATGCCTTCTGCCAACCTGTCCCCGAACAGCCTGCCGACGGACGGCAAAATTGTCGGAGGCCACCCCGAGGCCAGGACAAGAAACCTCAAGCCCCTCGTGTACTCTGGCTCGCTTGATGGCTACAAGAGCTTCGACGTGACCCCCGTCATCGGGCGGGAGTTTGAGGGGCTGCAGGTGGCCGATCTGCTCAAGGCCGACGACCAGGTCATCAGAGATGTTGCCGTGACAGGTCCGCCGTTCATTGCTTCCTGCCGAGGGCCTGATGCTGGTGCTAACTTGGGTCCCCCCACAGTCTCGCAGCGTGGCGTGATCTTCCTGCGGGACCAAGATGTCACCCCCACGCAGATGAAGGACTTTATGCTCAGGCTGACGGCCGTCGCTGGTTGCGTATGTTGTCCCCACCCGCAGCCAAGCCGCAGAGCCTTTGCGCCGACTAACAGAGCACCCAGCCCGAGTCGTCTGGCCTGCACGTCCACCCCCTGACCGAGGAGGGATCGGAGCTGGGCGACCAGATCTCCGTCATCTCGTCCGAGAAGCAGAAGAAGGGAGGCGGCCTCACGCACCAGCTCTCCGACGTGAGCCGACTCGCGTCGGCGGGATGGCACACCGACATCTCGTTCGAGCCCGTGCCGTCCGACTACGCCATGCTCAAGATCCACACCCTGCCCGCCACCGGCGGCGACACCCTGTGGGCCTCGGGCTACGAGATCTACGACCGCCTCAGCCCGGCCATGCGCCAGATGCTCGAGGGCCTCACCGCCACCCACGACGCCACCTTCTTCCTCGACGAGGCTGAGAGGCTAGGAAACCCGCTGCGTGAGGGTATCAGGGGCAGCCCGCTGAACCAGGGCCGGGCTCTGAAGGCCGTCCACCCCGTCATCAGGACAAACCGTAAGTCCAAGGGCCCCCCGCTTTATGCAAGCAACGTGACCACGAAGAAAAAAAGAAACAGTCTTGCTTAGCATCTGCGCCGCGCGCAAAAAATCACACAGCCGTCACGGGATGGAAGTCTGTCTACGTCAACAGGGGCTTCACCAAGCGCATCAACGGCATCACGCGCGACGAGTCGGACCTGCTGCTCCCCTACCTCTTCAACTTGGTGACGCAGAACCACGACGCCCAGGTCCGCTTCCGCTGGCGCAAGAACGACCTCGCCATCTGGGACAACCGCAGCACCTGGCACTGCGCCACCTACGACTACGAGGAGGCCCGCGCCGGCGACAGGGTCGCGTCCCTGGGCGAGGCGCCGTACCTGGACCTGGCCAGCCGGAGCAGGCGGGAGGCGCTGGCGGCCGAGGAGGAGGAGAAGCGCTAGTGGGACAAGAACAGAGAGGCTCGACTGGGCCTGACAATTCGTGTGATGTAGGCAACACATTCGAATAGGTTAGAGAAGCAGAGACATTGATACACACCCGAGGCTGTTATAAAGCAACTCTATACTCTTGGCATCCTCACTCGATGCCTTTCGCATTCTGTTTGGGCTCGACGTGATTAATCAAGAGGGGACACTTCCATCCAGCACCAAATACAGTGACCCCGGAATAAAACATACATTCAGTCAGCCAGGCTGACTTACCTGCATTGTTCACCACCAGTCCTTTGTCGTTTCGAACTGCCAGGTCACCAAAACAAGTGATTCACAATCACTTCCTCCGAAGCACTGGCAGCTATATAAGCCCCCTATCACTCTTCCAAAATGTTCGGCAGTAATAGGAGCCATCGCCAAACACGCCCTCCAGCTTTACCACTCGCGTCAGCCGGCCACTGCACCACCGTGTTCCCTGACCGAAAGCTCTCAGGCAGGCGTAGACCCCCCCAAACTATGGCATTCGCGCGCTTCCCAGACCTCCCCACTGAGCTGCGCATGGAGATATGGCGCCATACCATCCCAAAACATCAGACCCTGCTGCTCAACACGTGCGTTTTACTCCCCGGCCGGCTGGGCTTCGTCCCGGACGGCGTGCAGAGATGCCCCAGAGTGCTTCAAGCTGCGCCACCTCACCCCGGTGCCGCCGCCCGCCCTCTGGGCCTGCCGGGAGTCGCGCGCCGCCGCCCTGCGCCACGGCCGGTTCTGGGATCTGCCCCTGGAGCCGCCCGGGTCGAGGACCCGGGGGCTCTGGTCCGCCCCGGGTGCCGACACGGTCGTGGTCGGCGGCAGCCTGGGCGGGCCGGACCTCGACGCGGCCGTCGAGCGGCTCCCGAGGCCCTTTTGCAGCCGATCCATGCCTGCCCAGTCCACGGCGGTGGGCACCGGGCTTGCCGCTGGGGCAGCCCCGTCCCGGCGCGGCCGCGTCGCCTTCTCCGAGGCCTTGTTCGACAAGGACGGCTCCTGTAAGCGGCCCAGCCTTGCCGGCTTCGTCAGGGACGTTCCGCCTACTATGGAACTCGTCCTGCTGTCCAAGTGGAGCCCGCTCTGGGGCCGGGCCCGCGACGTGCTGCTCGAAGTGACAGAATACGAGGAAATCCTGCATCACATGCGATCCGTCATCCCTGACCAGGTCGCTGAGCACAGGGAGCTCGTGTCCCTGAATGCAAGCTCCGGACAGGAGTGGACCGCTGCACGCGCCAGGTCCTTCAACGGGCCGGAATGCTGCATGCGGCTGCACCTGATAGTCAACAACAGGCACGCTGGCGACGACGGGCGCGCCGCCGTCACTCCCGACGCCAAGATGAAGCTTCTGCAAGACGCCTTCAAGAGGGATTGGTGCGTAATAGGCTCGGGCTGGAACGTAGCACCACAGACCGCACGTGGCTTGGCCGACAAGACCTGCACTGAGCCCCCTTTGTATATCGAGTCGCCCAACACGGTCGGCTACGATGGGCGACCTGTCCCCTTTCACTTGATGAGTTTTTGCTCCTCTGCGTAGATCCGCGCCGACTCAGACCACACCCTCCGCACGCGTCCCGCAGACTTTGCAGAGTATCGGGGCTGGTGCTCGAGTTATTGACGACAGAAGCAGCTGGGAAGGGTAGAATGAAGAGACTAGGGGGGAAAGAAGCGTAGTGCCAGATGTAAGCGTGCTGCAGCCGTGGCCTCGGATGAAGATGACGCGGATGCAGGTATCATTTTTTCCAATTCAGAAACGTTCCTTTCCATATTATACATGTGACCGAAGGTGGCGCCTCCCGGCCACTCGAGGAAACAGAAACCGGCGGACGTTGTGATCTTTTTCCGTTCCGAGTCCCGTCTAGGTAGGCCCTGTTTTTTCCCACACCGATATACCACCAGCTGCCTACGTCTAGGCAATGGAGCTCGGATACGAGGAAGGAATTGGCGCACGAGACCCCCCAACAAACAACACGTTATTTCATCCTCGCCAGCTCTCCGCATATCAAAAACGTCTACGCCTCCTCCGCAGCCTCTGCGGCAGGCAGGCCGAACAGTTCCACAACACCGTCGCCCTTCACGGATACGAGAGTCTTGGCATCGGGACCCCAGCCCAGCGCGACGGCGCCGGCCTCGCCCTTGCGCAGCAGCTCCGTCCACGCCTTGGAGCTCTTGTTGTAACCCTGAATGGAGATGCCCGAGGGGCCGGCGGTCGCCAGGAAGCGGCCCGTGTAGTCCCAGGTCAGGGCCGCAACGGTGCCGCCGACCTCGAGCGTCTTGGCCCTGGCGGCGTCGCCCGACTTGCGCAGATCGAAGACGGTGACGGTCGTCTGCGATTTGGCCACAGCGGCGAACCAGTAGCCGTTCTCGGAAAAGGTGATGGCCTCGATCGGGGCGCCGAGGGAGAAGGAGGCGGCCTCCTCGAGGGTCTTGGTGTGGAATAGCTTGACATCTCCCGAGCTGGTGCCGGCGGCGAGGAGAGCACCATCGGGGTGGAAGGCGGAGGTTGTGAGAGCTGAAGTAGGGCGTGATGCAAGGTCAGCCTATAGTTGGACCACAAAGAGAAACTAACGCGAGTCTCTGCAAAAAGTATCGTGACTTACGAGAATCAGTGTATGCATGGAAGACCTTCTTCAGCGTGCTGAGCTGGTACAGAACGATCCCCCTGTCGGCGCCGACCGAGGCCACAATGTCTCCACCAGGATGCAGAGCCACAGCTGTGACGCCAGCCGTGTGGTCAGCAAACGAGGCCACCTCGCTTCCGCTCTCGAGGATCTTGACTGTGCCCTTGGCGGTGCCCAGGACGACCTTGGAGCCGGTCCAGACGACATCCGTGATGGGCTCGCCCATGGGTATCGTCCTCTCCACCTTCTTTCCTTCGAGCGAGTACACGGCAAGGTCTCCCGAGAGAGCACCGACCGCTGCATAGCCACCGCCAACACCAACTGATGTGGCTTGCGAAACCTGCAGCGAGTCCGAGGCCACCTTTTCCAGCGCGGCGATGTCATCGGGCGAGGCCCAGGTCGGGGGCGTTGGGCGCTTTTTCCGCGACTTGGAAAGTCTGGTGCAGATGGCCGTGGTTAGCTGCCGGGGGGTCTGGGAAGTATCAATCAATTGCAACAGAAAAGTCGAGGACTCACAGTTGTGCTGTCTCGTCGATATGGTCCAAAACCTCCTGCGGCATCTCGGCGTCGATGGCCATGGCCGAGTCCGCCGCGCCGTTGGCAGCACCAGGCGCCGGCGCCGAGACGGTCACTCTGGCCAGGGCATCGCGGGCCTGGTTGCGCTCCTGGGTGAGGCGGGCGATGACACGGACGGCGGCATCGTGCTGGTACAGCGCGTGGACGAGCTCCTCACGGGTGCGCGAGAGCTGCTGCTGGAGGTTGTACGTCTCGAGCGCCAGCGAATCCCACTCGGACTGGAAGGTGGCCAGCAGCGCCGGTATCGAGGTCAGGGTCGCGGGCCGCGGGCGCACGACGCGCGAGGTTCGTACATCGAGCAGATCCTCCTTGTCCAGGTCCTCGTCCGTCCCGGGCTCCTTGCCGTGCTCGTCGATGTACTTTTCGATCAGGCGCTTCTCGTAAACCTGGCCTATGCAGGGAGAGCAGGACGCGTCAGAATGGCCGAATGGCAAAGTCGGACGGCGCATGCAGTCGGGAAGGGAGGTGCGTCGGCGGCTGTGCCTTTGTTGGGCGCGGACGGCTGCGTGCGGCCTGCTGCTCGGGGCGTCGCGACTTACCAGACTTCTTGGAGACGACGGGCTCCTGAGGAGCTTCGCCAGAGACTGTCGCGAGACTGTTAGCTTATTTTGCATTTTTGCAACTGGGCGCGCATCAGGAAGACGGGTTGGCCGTACTTGCACACAGCATTTTCGGATTCGCGCCAACAACCTTTTCTGCTGCGACGCTGGCTGGCTTCACGGGGTTTTTCCAAGATCGCCGCGACGCATCGTTGCCGCGCCTACTGCTGTCAACCGAGTTGTCGACAATTTTGATGTGGCCCGTGCCCCGACGCGCCGATTGGCGTGCTCACGTGGCGATAAGGCAGTATCTTGGGGGTCTCCACCCGACCTCCACCGCAGCTGGAAGGGAAGCTCTCGCGCATGCCGAGCAGGTTGCTTGCGGCCATTTTGATGTTATTTCCGTCCCCGAGCCCTCCCCCTTCCCAATTCGAACTGCCGCCATCGTCATTTCCATGCCCCCAACATCCCCTGTCCCTGTTCTGCCGGTCCGCCTCAAAAACCTGGCGCACAGCAAAAAATCCAAGTTTGACCACGCTATGCTTTTCCACCGGCCCGACCTGCCACCTTGCGGCGGACGGCCGGGCGCCTTTGATTGCCGCCCTACTCTCAATCCTTCAAAACCAGCCA
Source organism: Nakataea oryzae (assembly GCA_003049435.1). Taxonomy (NCBI): domain Eukaryota; kingdom Fungi; phylum Ascomycota; class Sordariomycetes; order Magnaporthales; family Magnaporthaceae; genus Nakataea; species Nakataea oryzae. The sequence continues at coordinate 13,304 of PYSQ01000193.1, read as the reverse complement.
AGTGCGTTGGTTTCCAAGGCCGGCCAAGCAGTGTTGCAGCGGCACAGCTCTCACCGTGCCCTCCTGGCAACATCGTCAACCTCGTCATCCATGCGCTCGAAGGCGACCTTGTTGTTGTTCTCCAGCCAAGACCCTGCCATTCTGCGCACGTCGTGGCGGTTCCGACCGTCGGCCAGGATATCAAGCGCTCTCCGCCCCGGACCTGTTTTTTCTTTGCCTCTCCTGCCCTCCGCAGCACCTCCATGGCGGCCTGGCAAGGACCCAGTGGGTTTCAATGGAACGCTGTTGGGTTCCAATGGCATCTGTCAAGGACCCATTCCCTGCGTCGGTGAAGTGTGGGCTCAGAGCGGGCCTCGATCTTCCAGGCGCCTCGCAGACAGACCCATCGGCTGGGAGAGGCCTTATGGGCTCCCTTTCGCTACCTAGACGTGGTTCTCTCCACCACTGCAGAAGTTGACACGCAAGCAGGCCGGCTTGGTCTGTGTTCCCGATAGAGTGCCGGCCCGCCCAGTACTCACATGTTCAAATGGCCAGCGCGAAATCCTCGCGTTCGATGAGACCGGCGGGCCGTATCCTGGCATAAGGTTTGCCACCGTGACCAAGTTTGCGGTTTAAGGAGTCACCAACCAACGACCAAAGGGTTAGGTACCCAATGCAACATGGAGCGCTGTCCAGCGCACGCTTATGTACTGATCCCCGAGCTTGGCCGAAAATCCTTCCTGATCGTGTCGTGTCACACGAGCACTCCACCCGCCAGTTTTTGTCCACCCTGTGTCTTTGTGCGCCAGGTGGCGGACCACGGAGCTATCTGCCCCTTGGAATGACCAGCCACCCCAGACCTCGATGTCTTTCAGAATAACGATGGCCTCCAGCTTACCTACCCAGCAGACATTCTTGCATGATAGTCGCTACACAGCCGGTGACACCTACAGTTGAGTGGGCACACTACACTCGTGAGCACACTGGCCGTGCGATCGAGGCGTGGGATCAAGATAATAAATATGCTTTCGCCTCCATCGGCAGCCGAGCTACCCATCTGGAGACCGATCCACCGACCTTGGCGTGGCCGCAAATCCTCCACCCTCCACATCCCCGATATGGGGGAGTACCTACCATTCTAGCCATGTCCTTTTTGGCCAGCCCTGCTCGAACGGTTTCGTCCTCCCATCTGATTCAGTGACCGTGGTGTCGAGAAGACGGACCCAGACTGGCTGGCTAACCTTGCGGATTCGGCAAAGATTCGGCGCCAGCTGGAGGAGGAGTGCTCAATTTGCATTTTGTGCATTTTCCCGTGTTGGCTGCGTCGTCGCCTCGCACGGCCATGCTCTGTCAGCGCACCGGCTAAACTTCGCTGGGCGGCGACCTTCCTTGTATCGCCGCAGCCCCTTAACTCTGCCTATCTGCAAGCCTCTGAACCTTTCTGCGCCTGAATAGGCGGGACCCTCTAGAAGCCACCTGACCAGGGACCCTCCCAGCCAGCACCACCCCTCGTCCAAGCAGCCAGCCTTGTTCAAGTGTTGGTTCAAGATGCGAACACTGAGTGGCGGGCCAGGTTTGTGTCGTCCTCACGACACGACGCAAGCCGCATGCTTGATGCCCGCCATGGGTTCCGATAGGCGAGGTACTGTTTCACTCTTCCATCTCGTCGCTGGTTCCAGCCCGCGGTGCCCCAGCTCGGCCTCGACCCGTCGGTCGGTCGACATCGAAGCAGGCTTTTTTTTTTTTGGGATGACGAGCCCGAGGCTCCCGAGGAGCCCCAAGATCGTCGATTCTGGGGCCTGGCGATTCGGGCGACACGTGGAAAAAGTTTGAGCCGGAACCCAATCGTGCCGCCTGGCTGCCCGAGATATTAATCAGTCGGGAACAGCTCTACCTCACGCGGGGGCCTGTGACAGGGCGTGTTGGACGAGGACCCGACTCTGCAAGGCGCTACGGCCATTTAGGGTGGACCCTGCAGGAGGACCCTGATTTTAGCAGTGTCGGGGCCCTGTTGCTGATGTAATTGCCGCCATCCCTGCCGCCCAGAGGCAGCAGGCGGCGATGGCCGCGGCCACTCAGCGCCAACGAATGCTGGGGCCGTCGGTGTCCAGCGCGGTGTGCTGTGCAGCACATGTCCCGCGCCCCCCTCGCACTTGCTGCTTTCTGCTCCGCGTCATGCAGCCCAGCGCTCACGAGTCGGTCCGCAGTGGACCCAGAAACCAGGTGCCGCAGAGCTTCTTGGAAGGATGCGCCCAAAATCAAGATGGCGCCGGTGGGTCCGCGCATCGGGATCAGTCCTGCATCTCCTATAGCGGACATTTTACTATATACTGTGGGACCCTGCCGCCGCCCACCTCCACCGAGAAACAGGGCAGCAGGCTGACCAGCGCACGGGAATTACCTGCTGCGCTGGCAACAACATTGCGGTCGTGGCAAGCCCGGGTAGGCGGTAGACAAGGTGAAGGTTTGCCAGGAGCGGCCTGAATCGCCCGCTCAAAAGGCGTGCTGGCGCCATCCCGACGCACAGCTACATAACGCCCTTCCCGCCTTTCCCCTCCAATGATCCGTCTGAGTCTCGCAGTAAACAAGCAAAAGAGCAAACGCTCGCCCACCACCACCCCTGTACCCCAGAACCATCCCCAGATGGGGTCTGTCGTCAACATGGCCGCCGCTTCACCCGCAGTGCGAACGAAATCGACCAGCTCAGTGAAGGGGGCCAAGCCAGGGCGGCCGGCCAGGGGGAGCAGGTCAAAGTCGACACCACTCCTGATGGGCGACGTGGCCGAGGAAGAGGGACAGCCGGCGTCCCCCATCTTCTTTGACCCGGATGGAGATTTGCACCTCTCCGTGGGCACGGCCAAGGTGAACCCCATGCGCTTTGTCGTCTGCTCGCGGACTCTGGCGCGGGCCTCGCCAGTGTTCAAGACGATGCTCTTCGGCAGGTTCAGCGAGTCGGCGCGGCCAAGGGGTGCTCGGCGGGCCAGCTCCCAGACCAGCGCAACCAACACCACCAACACCACCAAGAGCGCCGAATGGATAGGAGGCTCTGTATCCGAGGACGGCTCGACGTCGTCATCGTCGTCGTCCTCGTCGTCGCTGCCGTCGTCGAAATCCTCCTCGTCATCAGACACATCGGCAATGTCGCTAATCACCCCGCCACCCTCAACAACCTCGACCACGTCCCTGGCGCTACCATTGGAGACGCAGGATCAATGGACGGTCGAACTTCCAGACGACGACCCACGGGCCTTCCGGATCCTGATGGGCATCATCCACTGCAGCTTTGCAGAGCACGTCCCCGAGACCATCGAGCTGGTGGAGCTGTTCCACGTCGCCATCCTCACGGACAAGTACGACATGACGCACCTGCTGCAGCCCTGGGCCGAGCACTGGTGCTCATCGCAACGGGGCCGCCGCCATCCCTACCGCCTGTGGATTGCGTGGGTGCTCGGAGACGAGGCCATGTTCGAGTCGGAGGCCCGGAGGCTCGCGCTTGGCTGCCCCGTCAATAGGGATGGGCAACTTCTCGTTCGTTGCACCAACGGGAACCTGATGCCACTCGAGACTTTTGACTATCTGCGACTTCCCGACATATTAGGTAATTCCAGCTTATACTACCCGTCCCCTCCATCCTTCTCCCAGACTAGTTGGTGCCTAAGATTTTTTCCATCAACCTCTCCCGAGGCGGTTGATGGAGCTGGCTGCCCGGCCGCTAACACGAAACACCTCAGAACCCATCGCGGCCACCCGCTTCGAGGCGGCAGAACAGATCCTGCAAAAAATCACGGCAGTCCACCGCAAGCTCGCGTCGGCCAACGGGCGGCACTGCCGCGAGCCCGCGGCCAGCACCAAGCAGGAGTGCCGGCTCGACTGCGAGAACGCGCTGCTGGGCTCCATGGTCAAGGCCCTCGACGCCTGCGGCCTCTGGCCCATCCCCTCGGCGCCCCAGCTGACGGTCAGCCTGGACGCGCTCGTGGCGCAGGTGGCGAGCGCCGCCCAGATGATCCGCCCGCTCAGCTCGTCGGGGGGCTCCATGTCGTCCATGGGCGGCGCCAAGCACATGGAGTGCAACCCGGGCGCCGAGGTCGAGGACTTTGCCCGCCGCGTCCTGGCCAACGTGCCCTCGCCCGTGCAGCACTTCCACCTCACCCACATGGAGGTGCAGTCGGTCAAGTCTGGCTTGTCTGCCGGCACGGACAAGGCCCAGCTGTGATGCCGAGAATAGAGGAGAGGCGTGCGTGTCTGTGTTAGTGGTCGGGCAGCTGTAAGTTATGGCTTGTGTGGCGTGGGCTCGCTGGATACAATGTGCGCTTTGGTGATGTGTTTAATGCTTTGTGTGCGGCATTTTGCTTTGCGTTTTTCTTGCATTTTTTTGACGACACGCCGACCGATGCCGACCTGTGTCGCTACACGTGGCAAGGTGCTTTCGGTTATGTTATGTTTATGTGCGCCACGTTATTGTTATGATCCCGGTGGGAAAGCGTAGTGATTTTAATGGCTTTTATAGACCCTTGAAAAGTTTAAAGCTTGTGCAACTTCCGCAGGAGGCGGTACGTTGTTTCTTTGATTATGTCGCTAATTATTAATGAAGCTCTTTAGAAGATGTTCAGTGATTCCTGGTCCGTGGAACCAGGTCGATTTTTGGGACAAGGATTGGTGTGGAACTGCCTGGGCGATAGATATCTTGCCGTCATCACGTGCGTCTTGAACATGGGGACAGAAAAGGAAACGAGGAAATGCAAGATATGTCTTTTGTTGAACTGGGAAGCTAGAGGATGCAAACGCCAAAACGCCACAGTCCAAAATTCACTAGACTACAGCCGCCAGAAAGCTGCAGACCTCCAAAATGCCCAACTCTGAACGTTCCCCGCTTGACACAGACCTCGGAAAGCACAGGGATAAAACTAAACTCAACATCCAATCAAACACACTGCTGGCACTCTGTACTACTAAACACGGCTTTCACTCTTTGAACGTTTTGCCCACCGCCGCCGACTCATCACGCTTGTTCATCTTCTCGGGACCGACCCTGGGCTTGCGCTCCAGCGGCTCCGGAGGCACCTCAGGCAGCGGCTTCTCGAGCGCGCGGAAGAAGTCGTTCTTGTCCGGGCTGATGGTGGGCAGCTGCTGCTTGGGCGGGGTTTTGTCGACCGGCCGCCAGGGGCAGCATGAAAACGAGGTGCTTGAGCTGTACCATTGTGGCGGAGTTGCTGGTAGGTTCTTGGTGTTGATTCTCGATGTTTCTTTGGTGGTGCTGAAGTTGGGTCTGAATCTTGTCCGTTGTGTTGATGCCTCTTCTGTTTTTCTTGCCCTTCCCAGGACGGCATCAACCTGACTTATGCATCTTTCAATGACGTGCAAAGGGCACCAGGCATCGCGTGAATGCTTCTGCTAGTAATTTTTGATTTTACTACATCCGCTTTGCGGGCGATGAACCGAGCGACAAGTCCGAAAATCACTCTATTCCTCGCAGATTCCCAAGCGGTACCTAGGCGACGTTGCCAGTCCAGAGCTGAAATTTCAGCACTTGCTCAGATCTGTTGACAAAATTCGATGAGGGTGTCATGAGCCACTGGCGTTTCCGATGGATGCGACCGCAGCAGCTCGATGCGAGCGCGGAAGCTGATATGTGTGGTAAAGTGGCCAGGGCGTCCTGCAGGTTAAGCTCCGTCGATCAGAGCCTGGAGATGAGAGGGCTAAAATCAGTAGGCCAATGAGAGTTGAGAATCTTGCGACATTACAAAGACTGAACCGAGATCCAGATCCAGGATTGGGGAGACTCCATCTATGCCTGATTACTACGGCTAGAAAGCATGAAAATGGGCGGTGGTCAGCAGTTTTACTTTCATGGCGAATTCGATGTCATCGTCTGTCGACTCCTTGAACACAAAACTGAACGTTGAGCAAACGACTTCCCTTTTGGGAAATGGCCCAGCCTGGCCTGAATTTATTAGTAGCTCTGTGCTATATCCAATTAGGTTGGAGTGGCCTCAATTAGTTGATCTTGATTGACATTCAAGATGCATCTACTGTAGGTGCCATTGCAAGAAGCTTTGTCTCCTGAGCCAAAGTTCGGCATGGGAGAGAACAAAAGGAACCCCACACATGGTCTAGAAACATGTAACAAAAGTCTTTGTGAGCGCCCACAAGCCGTCTGCAATGGAAACAGCCAAAATTTAATCACAGGAACCGAATCGCGGATTCTATGCGTCTATCCCGAAACCCGTCACCACCCAACAATTGCAAAGCCCGAGGTAAAAGGGCCCAGGTCACTGGCCAAGAGGACCCGTCCTCAAAAACACATTGGATGGCAGCTTGCGATCTGCAAACTCGTCGTCGACAGGATAAACCATCTCGCCGCCCTCCTGCTTGAAGCCCAGCTGCAGGTACACCTTCCTCCCCATGGCGGACGCCTCGGTGACGCACTCGATGCCGCCTCTCCTCTGCGCCTCGTCCAGCCCCCACTGCACCATGGCCCGCGCGAGCCCCCGGCGCTGGTACCTCGGGTCGACGGCGCACAGGTCCAGCACGAAGGCGGCCGTCGCGGGCGGGCCCTCGGCCTCCCGCCCCGCGGCTGCCTTGTCGCGCACCACCTCGACGCGGCGCCCGTGCAGCGCGGCGTCCAGCTGGCGCAGGTAGCGCTGCTCGGCCGGGTTGCCCGGGTACAGGGCCTCGAGGTCGACGGCGGCGCCCAGGTCCGCGGCGGGCGCTATGCCGTGGCCCGGCACCAGCGACGCCTGCGTCCAGATGGCGACGCCCGCGACGACGTCTCCGCCGCCGCCGCCGCTGTCGGGGACCACGGCCTTGAGGATCACGGTGAGCGGCCGGCCCTCGGCGTCCGAGGGGATGGAGCGCCAGCGCGCGACGAGGCGCTGGGCGCCCCGCGCGGCGCCCTCGGGCGTGTCCCAGCCGGGGTTGAAGGCGCACCAGATGCCGTCGCCGGCCTGGCGGGCAAAGGCCTCGATGGCGCAGTGGTGGCATCGCGTCACGTCGTCTTCGGTCTCGACGGGTCCGACGTGCATGGTTCGGGCCTCGGCCGCCATGGTGGGCTGTGTGGGTGGTTGTTAGGGGGGTGGTCGCAGCTGCGGCTGTTTGGGTTGGAGAGCGGGTTGTTGACTCGAGCAGGCTGGGCGGAAGTGATGGTGGGAGCGAATACGTGAAGCGGACATGGCCATCCTCGAAATGGCCGGCGCATTAAGCAGCTCCGGGCTTGGATTTTACCCCGCCGCAGCTCGGCCGAAAGCCCTGGGCGCCAAAAGGCGGCTGGAGCAGCGGCTCTCGCAGCGGCAAGGCTCCTGGCCAAGAATTTATTACCTATTACATCCATGAGATATGGAGACTAAGAAGGAGGCCCAATGACTCAACGCCGTGGGGCCCGACGCCGTCAACCATGCTCGCCGTCATCAGCGCCCACCCGAAGTCGGCCGCCACGACCAATCAGACCAGGGCACATAGCTCAGTTGGGAGAGCGTCAGACTGAAGCGGCAACTCCAGTCAAGATATCTGAAGGTCGCCGGTTCAATCCCGGCTGGGCCCATTTTTTTGGACAGGCGTTCGCGTGGATAACGCCTTGCGCTGGAGGAGATGCCGAGGTGTCGATAAAGGTCCGTTGGCCAGCGAGAAAGGCCAGAATTGACCAGATATAGATGGGTATCCGGGGATATATGCATCCAATCTCATTAAATACGGGCCCTATGTGCCGTGCCTATATGGTCCGGTGTTCAGGCGACGGCTCGAGATCAGTGTTGTTCATGCTGGACGGACCGGCCCGTTCCGCCACGGTGAATGCAAATTATCCTCGTCTACACAAACACCCTCGAGTTCAAGCAAGCGGTATGAATGTCGTAGACTGCTCTGGTGAATCGAAAAAATTCCAAGTCCAACAGGGTGGAGGATGATAATGTTGGCTGTCAGAACTGCTAAGCTTTAAGCAGCAGCCCTTACAGCTCTGGTGACTCTGAATCACACATACCTATCACGAGGTTTCTCAAGCCGCTAAAAATAGCAGTGTAGCAGTGTGATAATTATGAGCTGCTCCTGACACTTATCGGTTTCTACATGTGCCTCATACTCACCACATTCATCTTGAAAATTCCGAGCCTGCCTTTCTAGTCTTTTTCCTAGCACTTGATTCCCTTTCGTACTCCTTGTCCTAACAGTTTGAAGATTTCCAACCATTGCATCAGCCAAGTATCGTTTAAAATTCCTCTATTCGATTTAAGGACTACTTGAACATTGTTTCCTTCAGCTATACTTTCGGCAGGGGCCCTCGGCAGCCATCATCTACACTTTGCGAACAGATGACGACATAAAAGGCCCGAAAGACTCATTGAGCGAGCAAACAATTGTCCGACACTGGGAACGCTTGACTGGATCCGCTAGTCTGGGTTTCGGCAGTCAGTAACGGCTCTTGCTCAAGGCTGTAAAACGAGGCTTATCATGGCATCTCGTCTGCGATTCTGTGAAAGGGCCCCCTCGAGGAGAAATTATTAATCGATCACGTCGCCAAGTACTTGCGGCCGCTTGGCTGATGACGACGGCAGACTAGTTGTTCCATCTACACGGGGCTACGGGCCGCGCAAAGTGGTTGAAGTTATTTTGGGGATGCTGTTTTGGACGAGTTGAACACGGGCTGCCTGGCGTGCTTGACTAGTCTCAGCCCAAGAACGCTATGTCTCAAAAGGAACGCCAAAGACGCGGAAGGCTCTATCGAGACCTTGATGGGGCAGTAAGAGCGTGGGAGGCGTTCTTCTTGGCGATGGCGTGCATGAACGATTTCATCGCGCCGCCATGATCGATGGGTCCTGATGGAGGCGCGGGCAACCAGCGCAAGGCCGAAGTCGGTACGATGGCCCGCTGCCCGTCTTCTGGTCGGCCCTGTGCCACAACTGGGGGCTTGGCCCAATGCGGGCGTGAAACATGCCGCCTCCCGCCGTCCAGCGCATTGCATGGGCGGGCGCCATCAAAGGCAAGACAGCCCTGGCAGCCTGGCCACCCTCCCAAATCCCGAGCACACCAACCCCAAGCGACGAAAATGCCGCGGATCGGCGCACGACTGTGGAAATTGCGGCGGCAGTGGTGCCGCAACGTTGCTTTTTATAAGCTGGCTCGCCTGCGGGCGGCCAAGCCAGCCCTCCCCACACCCCCGGACTGTGGCCGGCAGCCAGCATGCCAGGCCTGCCGCATTGGGCAATGCGGACCCAGGCTGCCGGCGCGGGAGGGCATCCTGCGACGGAGGGGGGCGTGCCACGACACGAACCACACGACCGCGCCCGCCCAGCGCTGCTGCTTTTCTCCGTCAATAAGTGCCCAGCCCAGCCAGGCGCCCGCACGCCCGGACGGCCCGACCTGGTGGCGGCAGCGAGCACCGTCCGCCCGACGTCACCATGCGAACCCCTCCCTCTGCAGCCACGCGGCATTTGCCCAGCTTCTCAGGCGACACCAGCTGACGCCGCCGCCGCCAGCATGTGCCCCACCGCTCGTCGCGCGTTGCCCTCCGGGCTCCAGGCCCGGCGGGCGATGGGGCCAAGATGCCTTGTGACTTGGCTCCGGACGCAGGGGCGGCGTCGGCGGCAACCTGAGACACGACGGAGGAAGAAGACGAAAGAAAGGGGTGGGAGGAAAAAAAAGATGATATATAAGGAGGGCTTCACGCGGCTTTCTCCTTCTCCCATCTCGACTTGCTCTCCACCCTCCCAGGCCACTACTCTCTTTCTCTCTCTCCCTTCTCCTCGTCCAGACCATCGGAGCTCGCTGCCACCAGCCCCAACAGACAAAAGACCAGCCCACCCCGCCAACATGCACACCTCGGTCTCGCTCGCGGCGGTCTTCGCCCTGCCCCTGGTGCAGCTCGCAGCGGCGCACGGCCACGTGTCGAGCGTCAGCGTCAACGGCGGCAGCCGCATCACCACGGCCAACCCCAACTGGTACTACCTGCCCCAGGACCAGCGGCTCAACACCCCCGGGTGGCGCGCCCTGAACCAGGACAACGGCTTCGTCGAGCCCAGCGCCTTTGGCACCAACGACATTGCCTGCCACAAGAGCGCCACCCCGGGCCAGACCTACATTGAGGCCAACGCGGGTGACCGTCTGACTGTATGGGCGACTCTTTTTCCTTCTTTCTCTTCTTCTTCTTCTCCTCTTCCTTCCCAGCTATTACATGTACATCTTGCAGGAAAACTGACACCATCCCTCTCCCCTCCTGAACAGATCTACTGGGACACCTGGCCCGACTCCCACCGCGGCCCCATCCTCAACTACCTCGCCCCCTGCAACGGCGAGTGCACGTCGGCCTCGGCCGGCAGCCTGTCCTTCACCAAGATCAGCGAGGGCGCCCTGATCTCGGGCAGCAACCCGGGCAACTGGGTGACCGACACCCTGATCCGCAACAACTTCGCCTCGGACCTGACCATCCCGCGCAACCTGGCGCCCGGCAACTACGTCATCCGCCACGAGATCATCGCCCTGCACGCCGCCGGCCAGCAGAACGGCGCCCAGGCCTACCCGCAGTGCCTCAACCTCAAGGTCCGCAGCGGCGGCTCCAGGACGCTCTCGGGCGGCACCCCCGGCCGCAGCCTGTACAGCGCCACCAGCCCCGGAAGTGAGCGCCCCGCCTTGTGTTTTTCCGCCGTCTCCTAGGTCAGAGTTGCAAGCTGACCTTTTTTTGCTTACTTTTCCCGCAGTCATCTTCAGCCTCTACGGACAGTTCAGCAGCTACCCGATCCCTGGACCGGCCGTCCAGAACCTCGGTATGTCTCAGTCATTCCCTCCCTTCCTTCCGGTACAGAAACTAGAAGCGGCGCTGACGTGAAGACGATCGACAGCTCGCCGTTCTCCTCGTGGAACCTTGGGCCAGGACGCTCAGGAGTAAAGCATTGAACTGGAATCGGACTCGAGAGACTCCGACACAACTCCTCCAGAGAAGGGAAATTCGGACTAGAGTCGACGGTGCTGGCATGAGAAAGAGAGACGGGTGTAACGTAGTCGAGATTCTATCTACACCCGACGGGTGGCTTTTAGCATTATCCTGGTCAATGTTCATTGGTCTGCATGTTCGAACTGTTGGTCGCACACAAGAGCCGTTGCGTTCCATCGTGTGTCGCAGCGCGAGAAAGCGCCCAGAAATCCCGAAAGGGAATTAGTGATTTTAAGCGAGACATGCACGCACTCACGTGCTGCGAGAGCCGTCAGAAAATTCCAGGCGAAGCCTCCCAACTTGCCTTACGGTCCCGTCCAAACGGTTCGGCCGGACCAATGCAGCGACAATCCAGTCAAGGCAAGAGCAGTTTCAGACCTAGGGGTTAGAATAGAAACGATACTGCAAGCCCGGTTGATATGTTGCAAAAATAGTACCTGGGAATCATGACAGGCAAAGACAAGAACCAAGACAGGCGCACGCGGAGCTAACAAAAGAGCCCACCGAGAATACTGAAAAAAAGACGCCTGTCCAGACTCGATTGAGTTTCCTTGCCAGACGCGGTGCACCATCCAAAAGTCACGATGACCCAACAAAGGGGGTGATAAGATCAGATAATCTCATGGCCAAAACAAAGACGCCGTCAGTAGCGTCAAGCTACCCCCTCACGGCCCCCCCTTTTTAAATCAGGCCAGCGCGCGCGGCCTCGCCACCGCCGTCGTTGACGACCGTCTCGGTCCTCCTCTTGCCCTTGCCGAGCCCGCCGAGGCCGACGCCCATGCGGCGGGCGACGTAGCGCTGGGCGACGACGCCGACCGAGAGGTTGAGCGCCTCCTCGAGCCACTCGGCGACCCACTCGCGCGGGTCGACGCCGCCGCTCTCGACCACGTCGCGGATCTCCTCGGGCACGCGCTCCAGGTAGTAGCCCGAGGCGCCGTGGTGGTGGCCGCCGGCCGCCGCGTCGGGGTGGTGGTCGTCGCCGCCGCTGCTGGCCGGCGTCAGCGGGGGCGGCGCGTCCATCCAGCGCACCCACTCGGCCGGCACGGCCTGGCTGACGGCGTGGAACGAGATGTCGTGCACGGGGTCGAGCACGTAAACAGCGAAGACGACCTGCTCCTTGTCGCCCGCGCCCTGGTCGTCCCCTTCCTTGGCCTCCTTCTCCTTGGCGGCGGCAGAGCCCGCAAAGAGCTCGTCCTCATCCTCGTCCATCTCGACCGTGACGGCCTGCAGGGCCAGGAACAGGTCCGAGCTGCGGACCGGGTTGTCGCCCGACACGGGCTCGATGGCGCGCTGGCGGGCGAGCTCGAGCCCGCCGTGGGCGGCGTAGTACTCGGAGGCGTAGGCCTCGGCCGAGGCGCGGCAGAGCTTGGTGCCCGCGGGCAGGCCGCGGACGGCGCCGAGGTCGCGCGGCGAGTCGACGGCGCGCCACCAGGGCCCGTCGCGCCAGCCGTAGGTGGCGGGGTCGCTCGAGGACGCGAACAGCTGCGAGCCCGAGCGCGGGCGGGCCGCCGTGCTCTCGTGGCCGCGCTGGAGCACCACCAGGTCGCCGCCCTCGACCTGGGCCATGACGCGCGAGAAGACGGCGTAGACGAGCGGGTCGAGCGACGGGTAGCCGACGAGGTCGTGCGTGATGTGGATTGACAGGCGCTCGTGCGAGGCGATGGGCGGCGCGAGCGTGTGCAGCAGGTCGCTGAAGGTGGGCAGGGCGCGGTGCCGGATTTCCTCGCCTGGAGTCGGGGGGCATTGCGTGCGGTTAGCATGGCGTCCTTTCCTCTATCCGACACACCAATAAAGACTGGCCCTCACTCACCAACGAAGCCCCGGATGGCGCCAACATTGCTTTGCACCTGGGTTGCCCACTTCTTGGCCTCCTCGCTCTGCTGCAGCTGGCGGGCGGCCTCCTCTGCCTGCTTCATGGCAGCCGAAGCCGTGGCAGTAGCGCTGGCCAGTATGCCTCCCCACCAGCTACCGCCGGCGGGAGCGGCGGCGGCTGCGGGCGCCGCGTCCTTCTTATCGGCATCGTGCGCGTCGGAGCTGGAGGCACTCGGGGTGAAGGAGGAGTGGTAGTCGCGGGAGCTCTCGACAGACTTGCGGGCGGCGCCTGCCGACGTCTTATCGTCCGAGGCCGCCTTGTCGGACGCAGGCCGCCTGGCGAGCGCCTCCTTGACGCGGGGGGTCTGGGGGCGAGAGATGACAGGGGTCTCGCCCAGCTGGTCCTCAAGCTCCGCCAGGATGTCGGCGTCGTCGTCAATGTCGGGCTTGGCCTTGGATGCGGCCTTTGATTTAGCTGCGGGCTTCTTGACGGGGGCTTCGTCGTCAATGTCCTTGAACAGGTTGTCGAGCTCGTCGTCGGTGGCGCGGGCCTTGGGCTTTGCGGCGGGTTTGGGAGGCATGGCGGGCAGACGAGGGG
>PYSQ01000192.1:0-58752 GCA_003049435.1 Nakataea oryzae | reverse complement strand
CAAAAGCTAAAAAAACCGAAATAAGAAGCAATGCTTACTTCTTATTTCTATGAGACCAGCAAGCAGTACTTCGTACGAAGTTTCTAAGAAGTATGGAAAGCTAGGGATTTTCGTATAATGGTAGTACTTATGACTTTTAATCATAAAGGAGAGGGTTCGAATCCTTCAGGTCCTATCCTATATATATTTTATAAGAGTGTAGTTTAATGGTAAAATTAGAAGCTTCAACCTTCCAGTTCTGGGTTCGATTCCTAGTACTCTTGCTGCTTTGCTTGCTTTATATTATTTACATTACGGTAGCCGAAGGCTAGCAAGCTCTAAATTTACTATAGCTTAACAGTGCGAGGAAGCCGAGCTTCGCTACGGCACCTACGCAGGGATGCTTCGGCGGAAGCTATTGATAATGAAAATAATATATTTTTTCAATTGCTACCTGGTATCACTACGTAGCACTACGTAGTAAATCAGGAGCATAGCAGCTATAAAAACCAATATTAGGGAAAACACATAACTAATAATATAAATAAAAAAAAATTTTTTGACTATTTCAGTAAGAAGTAATTTCCAAGATCATCCTTTTCATTTAGTTTCTCCTTCTCCTTGGCCTTTATATTCTAGTGTATCTTTATTAGCTTTAACTTCTAGTGGGGCCTTATCTATGCACAATTTTAATAACGGATATTATTCATTATATTTAGCTTTAATACTGCTAATTTCATCTATGTCTTTTTGATTCCGTGATATAATAGCAGAGGGTACTTTCATAGGTGACCACACAGCCGCTGTACAAAAGGGATTAAATTTAGGTGTTATCTTGTTTATAGTTTCTGAAGCTTTATTTTTCATGGCTATATTCTGAGCTTTTTTTCATAGTTTAGCACTGTGAACAAGAACCAAATTCCGGGTAAGCCCTAAAGCTCTAATAACTAAACTATATTTAGAAATATTTATAGTGGCCTCATTAATGATTGGGGGTATAGTAACATCATTAGAGATTCATCCTATGAAGGATGGAATGGGTAATCGCGGATCTAAATCAGATAGTCCTATATCTGTAAAAGAGCAACGAGCAGACGGTTCTTCAATATTTTCTAAATATTGTAAGGTGTGCTCTGAGAGCCAGGGAAACTTGGTTTTTATATATCCAATAAAAAATTTTAATACTGTTATATCTACCCCCCGTAATAGTATTAGGGGTGGTGGCTTTGCTTTGTCTTTCCCCGCTCTGCATATAGCAGAGGGGTCGCTCACTTCTCACTTCGTGCTACCTTCGGTAGCGCATAAAAAAAATATTCTATATACGAATATTAATCAAAAATCTTTTTTTTCTACTTCAAGATTAAATCCTAATTATATTACAGGATTTACTGATGGAGAAGGGTGTTTTTTAGTAGGAATTAGTTCAGACCCTAGGTGTAAAACAGGCTTTAGGGTAAAAGCTACATTTCAAATAGGTCTTCATGAAAAAGATCTCGCTCTGTTAGAACAAATTAAATTGTTCTTTGGAGTAGGTAATATAACTAAATTGGGGGCAGAATCTATTCAATATAGAGTCTCTGGTTTAGAGGATTTATATCTTATTATTGATCATTTTAATAACTACCCGCTATTAACCTATAAACATTATGACTATTTACTTTTTAAAGAAGTTATAGCTTTAATGAAAGAAGGTAAACATCTTTCTTTAGAAGGTATAAATAGAATAGTGTCTATTAAAGCCGTATTAAATAGAGGTAAAATATCTGACAATTTAAGTTTAGCTTTCCCTGACTTAGAGCCCGTTTTAAGCCCCTCCGGCCCAGGACTCGCTGCACAGTCTCTGTGCCGAGGCCGAGGGGCAGAATTTGCAAATAGAAATATACAAGACTTTCACTGGTTAAGTGGTTTTACTGATGCTGAGGGGTGTTTTTTTATAGCATTAAAAAAATCACCTAATTCTAAATTAGGGGAAACTGTTTGATTAAGGTTTATTTTAACTCAACATATTAGAGATAAAGCTCTTTTAGGTAGTTTAATACAAACTTTAAACTGTGGTAGGTATATTTCTAAATCAGATTGTGGGGAGTTTGTAGTTGAAAAATTTTCAGATATTCAGGGTAAAATTATACCTGTATTTGAAAAGTTTAAGCTACATGGAGTTAAATCCCAAGACTTTGAGGATTTTAAGTTGGCGGCTTTATTAATAGGAAACCAAGATCATTTAACTAGAAAAGGGTTAGATGAGTTGAAATTAATAAAGGGTAGAATGAATAAAAAGAGAAAACAGTATAAAATTTAGATATATAAAATTAAATCCATATTTGTAGCTATACTTATATTAAAGTAAGTTTACAAATAAAGTGAGTGCTTTAACACCAACAATTGAGCTGGGAGCTCAATGGCCCCCCATCGGTATCGAACCTATAAATCCATTCGAGCTGCCGATGTTGAACACTGTAATTTTATTATCTAGTGGAGCTACTGTGACATATGCGCACCATAGCATAATTAAAGGTAATAGAGAGGGAGCCTTATATGGTTCAGTTGCTACTATATTATTAGCTATAATTTTCACGGGCTTAACCTTAATTAATATACTTTTTCCCCATGCTTACTATCTTACCTACCTAACTTTAAGCGATACTTACATCTACAAGACTAAATTAGCTAAACAGATCGACTGTTCAGTAAAACATTTTTATACAACAAAGCGAGCTTTTAGTAGCAATGTTACTAAAAGACTTTATACTACCATTGTAGATGCTAAAGAAGCTAAGCTTTCCCCTTATTGAGTTACGGGATTTACAGATGCTGAAGCAAGCTTTAGTTTGAAAGTATCTAAAAGTAGTACTACTCGTTCAGGATGAAATATTGTACCTGAATTTCAAATAACATTACATAGCAGAGACTTACTATTACTGAGAAAAATACATTCTTTTTTCGGTATAGGGATAGTTGGAGAACGTAATACGAGAGATCAGGTGTATTATTGTGTTCAGTCTGCACGTGATATAGCTAACGTCATTATACCTCATTTTGATAAATATCCTTTAATAACTAAAAAGAGAGCTGATTATCTTTTATTCAGACAAGCAATAAATATAATATTACAAGGCCAAGCTCGGTCTAGTATCGAAGGAATCAATAGTATTATAAATATTAAAGCATCCATGAATAATGGATTATCTGATAAATTAAAAAATCACTTTCCAACTTCCTTACCTATACTTCGTCCAGAAGTAAGTAATCTAAGTATTCCAGACCCTAATTGATTAGCAGGGTTTGTAGACGGAGAAGGTTATTTTTATGTTAAGTCATTAAAAAATAAAAACTATATAACAGGTTTTAGTGTTAGCTTGGTTTTCTCAATATCTCAACATGCAAGAGATGAGGCTTTATTAACTACATTCATAGATTATCTAGGGTGTGGTAGAATAGAAAAGGCTTCTACCAGACCTGATGGGGTGAATCTTGTGATAAGTAGATTTAGTGATATTAAAGATAAAATAATTCCTTTTTTCCAAACTTATTCTTTACAAGGAATAAAACATATGGATAACTTAGATTTTGTTAAAGTGGCTAAGATAATAGAAACTAAAGGTCATTTGACCGAGGGAGGTGTTAATAAGATAAATTCTTTAAAATCTGGAATGAATAGATGCAGAGTAATTAATGGTGAAAAGGTTTAGTTGGTAGTCTATACTGTGCTTGCTTCATGGGTGGGTGTAGCGAAGCTCGGCTACGACCGCCCGCTTTTGTTTTTTTTGGAGCACGAACTTCGTACGTCGCGCCTACAAAAGCTAAAAAAACCGAAATAAGCAGCCAGCTAGAAAAAGTATATTAAAGGCCTTTGCTTTTAAGTGTACATAAATTAAGTAATAAACTCTTATGTTTTAACTATAAGCAAAAAAACAAAGTAAATTGCATGAAAACCTTGTAATTATTACACTTTAGCTTAATATGCTAATTAATTTTATTACAAGATAATATGCAGCCAATCCTAATTAAATATTACAATTAATTATTAATTTTTAATAGGGAGGTTCAACGACTAATATAAACAGTATAAGATAGTTTATATAACTAATTACAAATTCTATTTTTTTTTATCTGTTTATTTAAAAACTTTGATGTACAGATAACATATTATTGTACATAATACATAGTCTGAACAATATTGAAAAATATTGAAATGTGGCTATAAGCAGCCATGTGCTAACATTTATTGTTCAAGGAATAGAGTACAGTGTGTCTTCTTTTACTATAAGTGACGGTGCCTTTGGTTCTTGTTTTTATTTCGGAACTGGGTTCCACGGCTATGTTTCTAACCCATTTTTTTTTAAACATATTAAGAGTTCAATAGTTTCTACCTATTGTGATTTAAATAACTATATTAAGTTCAATATTCTAAATAAAAGATTCTACTCTAGTAGTGCCCTTCTTGTTTCATCTCGTCCGAAACAGGTTAAGAGACAATCGAAGCTTTCCCCCCATTGGGTTACAGGGTTTACTGATGCAGAAGGATGTTTTATTTTAAAAGTATCTAAAAAAAGTACTTCGATATCTGGCTGAAGTGTAATACCAGCCTTTACCATTGAGTTACATATTAGAGATACACAATTAATTAGAGAAATACACTCATTTTTTGGTGTAGGTATTGTTAGCGAACGTAAAGACAGAAACACTATAGTATACAGTGTCCAGTCTTACCGTGATATAATTAATATCATTATACCTCATTTTGACAAATTTCCTTTAATTACTCAGAAAAAAGCGGATTACCTTTTATTTAAACGTGGTGTAGAGCTTTTAGCTTTAAAATCTAAATCTATTGAGGGTATTAGAGAGATTATAAGCCTTAAAGCTTCAATGAATACTGGTTTATCTGAAACACTAAAAACTCAATTTCCAACAGTATTACCTGTACCTCGTCCATTAGTCTGTTTTCAAGGGATACCTGATCCTAATTGAATGGTAGGTTTTGTAGATGGGGAGGGTTGTTTTTATGTTAAGATAACTAAAAAAAATACTTATTTATGTGGGTTTCAGGTTGTTATATCATTCTCTATATCTCAACACGCGAGAGATGAGGCTTTATTATCTAAATTTATTGACTATCTAGGGTGTGGTAACATCGAGAAAGTATCAACAAGACCTGATGGTGCTACCTTTGTTGTATATAAATTTAGTGACGTGTATGATAAAATAATCCCTTTTTTCCAAAAATATCCTTTACATGGGGTAAAGTCTATGGATTGTAAGGACTTTAGTGTGATAGCTGAGCTTATTAAGAATAAATCCCATTTAACTCCTGAAGGTTTAAAGATGATAAAATCTTTAAAATCTGGAATGAATACTGGTAGAACATATAATTAGTTATTTATCTCTTGTTAGGAGGGCGCAAGCAATATTGCTCGCAAATAAAAAAAAATTAAAATTAGTGTAGGTCCTGTTTAAATTTATAAATATAAATTATGTTATTAATTAAACAGAAAATAAAGTTAATTGCATGAATACCTTGATTTTACTAATATAAGTAATCAAGAAAATATGCAGCCAATCTTTTTACTAAATTATTACGAAAAAATATTTAGTAATAGTAGGTTCAACGACTAATAAAAGAATTATCTTTTGTGCTTTACTTGACTGTATGTTATATTAGTCAAGAAGATATAGTCTGACCAGTATTGTGAAATACTGAAATAACATTATATATTAATATAGAATATGTCATTATGATAGTGCTACGGATTAATTTGTAGTCCTATAAATTTATTATATAATATTACTATGTTTCGTGCTTTACTTAAAAGCAATTACCCTTTAATTGTTAATACGTCAGTCCTACAAAGTCGGGGACATATTACTAAGATAGCCGCTTCGCAGAGAAAGACTTTAATAGGTCGCCTAAGCAGCAGCTACACTGCCCTAAAAGAAGGGGGAAAGGTTGATAAATTAAATATTTCTATCCCAACAACTTCTACCGAAGAAGCTAATTCTTATTCTTTAGATAGAAAATTTTTAGAGTGATTTGTAGGGTTTACTGATGGAGAAGGTAATTTCCACATTAGACTAACAGGTTTTAAAGATACCTATTATAAATATGCTCAATTTACATTTCAAATTAATCTACATAAGGATGAAATCGAGGTTTTAGAGTATATTAAGAATACTTTAAAATGTGGTCATATTTCTAAGTCTAAAGATAAAGTAAATTATTTTGTAAATGACATAAATTCATTATTATATGTTATAATACCTATATTTAATTATGTGAATCTTAATAGTTCAAAATACCATCATTTTAAATTATTTGAAAAGGCAGTCTTACTAACTGAAAATAAATATCATTTATCAGCTGAAGGTAAATTGGCTATTATAGGTTATAAAAAAGAAATGACAGGTATGAAAAATAAATGAATACCTGGTTCTATTAGTGATAGAATTAATATAACTAAATATTGATTAGCCGGATTTATTGATGCTGAAGCTACCTTTTCAACTAATAAATATGTACCTAGGTTTAAGTTGGAAAATCATATTAAAGAATTAGAGTTGTATAACAAAATAAAAGAATTTATTAAAACAGGTAATGTTTTATTAACTACACCTAGAGAACATAATGTTGATAGTAATCCTACAATAGTATTAGAAATTAATAAAATACATGAACTTATAAATATTTTAATACCCCTTATTTATGAGGATTCTAATAATAAAGAAGGAGTTTTATTAAAAACTTTAAAAGCTAAAGATTTTTCATTATGGTTAAATTTGGTAGATATGTATTACAAAGGTTATCACACTACACTCGAAGGTAAATACATATTTGATGCAATAAAATTACACATTAATAAATATAGATTAACAACAATTGATAATTTATTGGGTAATAAGGAACGTATTTCAATTGTTGAAATAGACAATCTATTATCCGCACTTTATTTATCTGATAGCCCTTATGAGATAAGATCACAGAGGGTACGTTATATTAGAAATACGGATAAATTAGTAAGTGAATCTGCTAGTATTGTTGTTATAGATAATAATAACAATAGGAACATTTATAGTAGTATGAGTGAATGTGCGAAAGCTATTAATATCTCTAGAAAAACTATTAAAAAATGTTTAAGTTCAGGTAATTCTTATAAAGGGTATACTTTTGTTTTAAATTAACATAGTAATATTATATAATAAAATTTTTTTTTTAAAAAGTTAATAGCAAGAAAGTCATTTTTTCTGTAAGTAATGATAATTTGCTGCCAAGTATATATTGTTTATGACATATATAAAGGTTCAACGACTAGTCAATTAACATTGTGTTACTTTAATAAGAGTAGAGCTTTTGACGAGGCTCGCGGCTTAGCATAAAGTAAAAATTGACGTAAAGCTTTTCATATTAATTGTTAAATTATTTTATTTTTTTTTTAACAAGCACTAATATGATGACATAGTCTAATCAATAATGAGAATTATTGAATTATTAATAACATGGTACACGTTATAATTGGAACAATTTTTTTGTCAGTGGCTTTGTGACGTATATATGTATATCAGCTAACTGACAATCATCACTTGGGATTTGAAGCTGGTATACTTTATTGACATTTCGTAGATGTAGTGTGACTTTTTTTATATATTTCTATATATTATTGAGGATCTTAACTGTAGTGCTAGAATTTAATGCTGTGCGTTTCATACAAAGTGTTAAAGCTACTTCTTATTTTATTTTTAATAAATCCGCAGATGATGATGAAAATAGTGATTCAAATAGTGATGAAGAAGACTGATCAGCTTCTGAATCAGAAGAAGAAGGTGAGCCAAATTATGAGGGTAAGTATAAAGGAAAAACTGCCGAGGAAATAAGTGAAATTGCCGATGAACTAAATAATGAAAGAGAACTTATAAATGCAGCTATGGAAAATCAGTATAAAGGTGTTAAGCCTAAAGATAATGAGGAACTTAAGATATTGCAAAATTTAAACCCTAAAGCATTAAATAAAGCTAATAATAGTACAGAATTTTTGGCTAAGCTGAATGGGGATGTGGATGCTAGAATAGGCGAATTATTAAACCAAAATACTGCAGATCGGCAAACTGAGAGAGAGGCCGCCTTTGCAGCGGAAGAATTAAGGAGGAGAGTAAAAGGTAAATATCTAGATATACCTCAGGCAGAACCTTACTGATTAAGAAAAAAACGTGCAGCTGAGAAATCTGAATCAAATGAAAATTCAAGTACAAAACGTTCTAGAATAGATGATGAAAATTCTCTTGGCACAGTTAGGGATAATTCAGGTATAGATGGTAACTCAGGTGAGGGTTCTTCAAGTAGAGGAAATAACTCAGGTGAGGGTCCTTCAAGTAGAGGAAATAACTCAGGTGAGGGTCCTTCAAGTAGAGGAAATAACTGAGGTGAGGGTCCTTCAAGTAGAGGAAATATTCCAGAGATATATGTAGATGATAACTGAGGTGAGGGTCCTTCAAGTAGAGGAAATAACTCAGGTGAGGGTTCTTCAAGTAGAGGAAATAATACACCTAAAGATAAAGGAAAATCCCCTGAAGGTGCTGAAGAAGCACCTAAAGATAAAGGAAAATCCCCTGAAGGTGCTGAAGAAGCACCTAAAGGTAAAGGAAAATCCCCTGAAGGTGATGGAGGATCTCCTAAAGGTGATGGAGGATCTCCTATAGATTATGTACTTGAAAAACAAGCGTGTGATATGCCTGATATTTATGATGCAGATGGAGGAGACTAGTAGATAGTACTATAAACTAGGTTTATATATTAATTTTTAGTACGAGCTTGCGTCGTAGCAAGCTCTAATTTTAGGCGCAAGCTCTAAATAAAATCTTTTTGTAGTAGCTTGCTATTTAGCAAACATATTTATGTATACAAATAGTTTATTATTATACTGCTGCTTACGAAGTACACTTCTTACGAAGTACACTTCTTACGAAGTATGCTTGATGGCTGGCTTCATAGAAAGCAAGTATAAAACGATTATCATTTAATGGTAGGATTACTGTCTTCCAAACAGCGTGTGTCGGTTCGAGTCCGACTAATCGTATATACAATAGTTAATTATGTGTAGTAGCCTAGCGTACTGCGTATGCAGGTAGGATACGCACGTATGGGCTAGCAAGCTATTAGACTTGTATAGTTGATGGTTTGCTTACGAAGTACAGCTGCTATACTTTAAGGTTTAAGCGACATTAAGCACTATCCTTAAGGGTAAGTGTGTTAAAGCTCTTATTTGTATAAAGATCTAGTAACTTAATTGGTAAAGGATTCCCTTGTCACGGGAATAGATGCCGGTTCGAATCCGGTCTAGTTCGTTGTATAATTCTTGCTACGAAGTAAACACTTCGTAGTAAGCAATCAAGCGTACTTCCCTTTCATGCGTAGCACCCGACCTTACGGTACTTCGTACTTCGTGCGCTCACTTCGTGCGCGCAGCTACTGCGCTCCTGAGTCTTTTTTTTTTCTTTTCATTCAAAAAAAAGAAAAAACAGAGCACCCCGAACTTCGTACTGGGTGGTGCCGAGGAAGCCGAGCTTCGCTACGGCACCACGCGAAGGACTGGCTTACAGGAGCGCTCCTTCGTCGGGAAGCCGAGGAAGCCGAGGAAGCCGAGGAGCTTCGCTATCGCATTCCTTACGAGGAGCTTCGCTATCGCTACCCAAAGGGTCGGGATGAGGCATATAGCAGAGGGGGAGGGTAATAACCCGTGCTCCCGGCCCTGCTGCCCCCTTTACTCCTTTAAGTAAAGGAGGCTAATAAAATTTAGTGCTCGGGAGTGCGTAGCTCGTCTGGAGCTACGCACCAGGGATGCTTCGCTTCTTTTTCGGTATTATACGAAATAGAAAGCACTACGACCGCCCCGAAATAAGAAGTAAGGAAAAGTTTCCATTGGTAAGGTAAGATATTTGCTAAATATTGTGTTTTACACCTGGAGGTTCGATTCCTCTCTTTTCCGAATTAATATTTAGTATTAATGTGATTATATTGGTAATTATACTAATATAGTATATATATAGTTATTATAGATATTAAAAACTAAACTTTATTAGGGAGATTATAAAAAAAAAATATGAATAATTTATATTTAGTATTCGAATTTTATACAAATGGTTATAATATAGACATTTTAAGTATAATTTCTTTATTTTCTGTTTTATGTGCCATATTTGTAATTGTTAGTAAAAATCCTATAGGGGAGCCTAGGAAACTTCCTTTATTATGGGAAAAACTGCCAAACTCCGGGGAAGCCTTAAAGCTTTTGATACCAAGCCGTTGGGTATATATATTTTTTTTTTTCTGCTGCTTATCATGTGTTGATAATGAAAGGAAAATGTTTAAAATCTAACGGTGGCTGAATTAATTACTCAGGTATGGTAACAAGTCAAAAGATATTTCAAAGAATAATAGGTGATCGCGGATCTAAGTCAGCAATATTCGCCCCCTCAGCAAGGAAGTATTGTTGTAAAAGAGCAACGAGTATACGGTAGTTGATCTGGTCTTATAGTGCCAGATTTAAGATGTACTCTGACGGGTTTTGAAAGAAATTCTTTAACCAAAATCCTTCCTAACCACCAAATAAACAGATTTATACAACGTTCTTTAATATCAACTATGTTTACTGCGCAAGCTATAGATAGTTCACCAGAGCACGGGTTATTACCCGTCTCCTGTAAGCCAGTCCTTCGCGTGGTGCCGTAGCGAAGCTCGGCTTCCTCGGCACCGCCCAGTACGAAGTTCGGGGTGCTCTGTTTTTTCTTTTTTTTGAATGAAAAGAAAAAAAAAGACTCAGGAGCGCACGAAGTACGAAGTACCGGAGGGTAGGAGCAAGCTACTCCTTTTTTTTTTTTGGCGAGCTTCGCATCCTGCCTCCTGCCTCGGCAGGAGGCAGGAGGCAGGAGGCAGGAGGCAGCAGCCGACATATTTAGATTACTAGTTCTTCGACATGTCTAGAGGTTAAAGGTAACAATCAATTATTTATTTTATAAATCTTTTTATTTTGTATGGTAAATTTGGTGAAAACGGTAGTATCAGTATTATTTTTAATAGGTTTATTTGCAGGTATATCTTCTTATTTAATTATAATTGGTTTAACTTTTATAGGGTTATCTTATTTAATTGTTTATATTGGTGCGGTGTCAATTTTATTCTTATTTATATTAATGTTAATTAATATAAGAATAAGTGAATTAGAAAGTAATACTAGAAATAGTATGCTTTTAGCAATTAATATTATATTATTATTTAATTATTCTTTCTCTAAGGTATTGCCTTATAATATTAATATGTTTAATGGTAGCTCTAATATAGATTCAAATTATGGTAGCGAAGCCAGTTTAAATAGCGATAATATTTATTATGTAACAGGAGCATTATGGGACGGAAATTTAGCCGAAATGGGACATATGACAAGTATAGGAAATGTGATGTATACAAACTACAATGTATGACTTATTATGGCTAGTTTTATTCTTTTATTAGCAATGGTAGGTGCAATAGTAATAACTATAAAACCAAAACATGAAGAAAATAAATCTTAATGATAATTATTATTTGGTAGGCTTGCTTACTATTAAGTATGCTGCTGCTGTTGCAGCAGCTGCTGCTGCTGCTGCTGCTGCTGCTGCTGCTGCTGCTGCGTAGCCAGCCAGCCAGCCAGCCAGCCAGCCAGCCAGCTGTACTTCGTATAGATGTACGCCTACAGCTAAAGCTACATATCTAACAAAACAAGGCTGCGCTACGTACGAAGTTCGTCACCCTTGCGTAGCAAAGCTCTCCATATCCTTTGGATCAGGAGCACAAAAATAATAAAGGGAGATTATTTCAATGGTAGAAGGACTGTTTTACACACAGTAGGTTAAGTGTTCGAATCACTTATCTCTCATAATATAATTATATAATAGTATATTAATTATGCTTATTCTATGCGAAGCTGTACATCTAATACGACCGCCCCGAAATAAGCTTAGCTAGCCTACGAAGTACGGCTACAGAAGGTAGTGTTTACTTATTAGAATAATAAGTAAGTCTGGCTGTACTTATAATACTAGAAATAAGAAATACTGCTACGTAGTAAGCATTGCTAATTACGCATACTTCGAAGTAATGCTTACTTCGTATGGCTAGCTACACGTACTTCGTAGTAAGCAAAATTTGCTTACTACGAAGTACTCTACAGCGTAGCTAGCCAGAAGTAAGCAGTAGCTTTACTTCGTAGGCTACTACTATATAATAAAAAATTAGCTCAATAATTATAGAAGCTGGTTTTTTTCAGAGTAGGTTGAGTGTTGTAATTACTTAATTTATAATTCTTTAGTTTAAGGGTAAAACGCATTTTTGATAAGAATGATATTCAAGTTCGAGTCTTGGAAGAATTAAAGAGAATTGTCCGAGTGGTCTAAGGAGGTAAGTTTGAGTTTTATTGAATCTATAAAGGTTCCATCCGTTCGAATCGGATATTCTCTGAGTAGTATCTTAAAGGGTAGCTGTATAGGCTCCATGCTTCATATGAAGTGTGCTTCGCTAGAAAGCACGCTTCGCTAGAAGTATTACTGGCTGGCTGGCTGGCTGGCTGGCTGGCTGGCTGGCTGGCTACTTCGTAGCCAGCACAAAAATTATAAGAGTACGGATTAGAGCCGGGCGGTTAGGCGTCTCATTTGGGTTGGGAAATAGTTGGGTTCGATTCCTAATAATCCGAGTAATTAAATTAATTAAGAAATGAAATGAAAATGATATAATATAAATATTTATACATAATTTATGTATTTAAGTATATAAAGAAACTATTATGGATATCTATGCTATGTATTAAAGAGTGTAAATTTATAAC
Organism: Nakataea oryzae; assembly: GCA_003049435.1. Classification (NCBI taxonomy): domain Eukaryota; kingdom Fungi; phylum Ascomycota; class Sordariomycetes; order Magnaporthales; family Magnaporthaceae; genus Nakataea; species Nakataea oryzae. Next base: position 45,928 of record PYSQ01000192.1, on the reverse strand, counting down.
ATTTTTTTTTATATATTTATTTTATTATCTAAATAAATTTAATTATAAATTTATTTTTTATAATACTACATATATAAAATTTGATCAACATATTAACTCTTAGAGAAATTAAGTAATAAACGAAGCGAAGTGAAATATCTTATTAGCTTCAGGAAAAGAAATCAAAAGAGATTCTATAATTAGTGTGAACGAAAATAGATAAGCCTAATAAGTAAAATGGTAATAAAACTGTTTGAATAATAAGGGGAACCTTCCTCTAAGGCTAAATATAATACATAAGCAGTAGTGGAAAAGTACCGTGAGGGAATTGATAATTGAAATAGTGGTTTTATAAGCAGCTCGAGCAATAAATGTAAGAGCGTACCTTTTGCATAATGGGTCACCAAGTTAACATTAGATGCAAGCTATTTGCGTAATTAAACTGATCATAAAAAAATGAATAGTGTCTAAAGTTAGACCCGAAGCCTAGTGATCTTACTATAATCAGGACTATAACGGTCCGAACGGGTTATCGTCGCAAAGATATCCGAAGAATTATGGTAAGTAAGTGAAAGACAATTCTGACTAGGATAGCTGGTGAAAATTGATGTAAGCAATCTTTAAAGCCAGTAGGTAGAAGGGCACTTCTACCGTAAACCATCAAATTGACGGGAAAGCCCTAAAGCTATCTCAACCAAACAAGAGTGGTAACATATCTTGTGGCACAGTTAACGACTCGTGGTACGGTAAAATAGAGATAGATGTACGAAAGGAAATGGGTAATCCGCAGCCAAGTACCAAAAAGAAGTAAGAGCGTACCTTTTGCATAATGTATCAGTAAATATTAGACTGAGTACAAACTAAGGAAAGTTCTTTATAATAATGGTATGCAGTTCATCGACTAAATGTTGGTTGGCGTTATTTACATAACGTTTAAGATATAGTCAAGCCTCATCCGAAAGGGTGCAGAATAATTAAGTATTTAATCAATATAATTTAAAATAGCACATTATAATGTGCAAATTACAACTAAATACACTACCGCCATAGGTATCCTAAGTTTTACTCAGACGGCATATTGTCGCGCAATAGAGTAATGCAAGCTGGGGGCGCGACGTACGAAGTTCGTGCTCCCCCCCATTGTTTTTACTTCCGTTGAGTAGCTTAGTTATGATCTATTGGCTTGGGAGTCTTTATAGTTTAAACTTAGATAATTGATATGAAGTTAATAAAAACTACACTTATTTATTGCCCGCCCCTAGGCAGGAAACATTCACAAGATGTTCTCCCACTATTTATCCGCACCTTTCTCATCAAGATAACAGTTAGGCATTAAGGGATTTAAAGTGAGAGATGCAGCAGGAGATAAAAGGCCTTTTGTTGTATCTGCGCCGCATTGAATCTAAACATGATTCAAAGGATAATGTAGTAAGTTATACTACACGGTCAATATTAAGAGTTGCTATTATTAATGGAGTTACCTATTATCTTGGCTCCCACTTAGTGACTCAATATAAATATTTTAAAGCTACAAAAAAAATTAATTTTTATTTAACCTTGAATTCTAGCATATTAACTTTACGTCGCTTTTACTCAAGTAACCATGAGAATAATTGTGTTATTAAACCTGTAGTTTTTTATAATTGCAGTCAGGATAAAGCCCGGATATTAAAAGAGAACCAGAAAAGAGCCGCTGTATATCGTTTAATAAATAATATTAATAATAAAACATATATAGGAAGCTCTGTTAACTGTACAAATAGATTTTATAAATATTTCAATTTAAAGCATTTAACTGAAAGAAGAACACCTATTCATCTTGCTCTTTTAAAGTATGGATTCGAAAACTTTACTTTAGAAATATTAGAATACTGTGAAGAAGGTGTAAATCCTATAACAAGAGAACAGTACTATTTTTCTAAGTTAAAGCCAGAATATAATATTTTAGAACAAGCGGGTTCTTCTTTAGGATATAAACATACTGAAACTACTTTGGATTTCTTTAAAAATGAAAGAAAAGTTAGTGATGATACTAAAAAAAATTTGTCTATAGCTGCAACAGGTCGAGTACTTACAGAGGAAGATAAGCAAAAGATTTCTGATGCCCGTAAAGGTATTATACTTTCAGCTGAGACTCGGTCTAAAATATCATCTGCGGCTATATCTCTTAGAGGTGTTACTGTGATAGTCAAAAATGTAAATGCTAATGAAGAATTAGAATTTGCAAGTTTAACTGATGCAGCTAAATACATAGGAGTAAGTAGACCAGCAGTAAGAAAATATATTGATACTAATAAATTGATACAAGGAATATACCTTGTAACAACTAAATAAATACTTAATTATTCGTTAAATGGATAGCATAATATAATAGCTATTTAGGGAGAAGGGCCCTAGCTTTACCTTAAAAGGTTAAAGGGGTCACAACTGTTTCTGCGAAACCTATAAAAGTAGGCAATTTTAATAACATCTTAGCAGGTACAGAACTTAATCTCAGACAAGATGTAAATTTTTCATGTGAATTAAAGTAGTGCTCTTAGTTTACTAGGTAGTACTTCTTATGCGCATGAAAATACATTTTATTCTTGTATAGATCGGGGGATCGTGAAGATTTTATCGGTGAGTATGTAGACTCGGAATGGCAAAGATGAATATTGAATGATCGGACATAGAATGATAAGGTTGTATGTACAGCCTTTTTGTGGAAGTGAACCTTCTGCTACAAATCGTCAAATTGCGGGAACACCCTAAAGCAATCGTAACCAAGTAAATGTGGTAACATATTTATGGCACAGGTAATGACTCGTGGTATGGTAAAATCATGGTTGATATTAATGGGTAATCCGCAGCCAAGCATCTGTTAATAATTATTAATTAGCAGGTGTGCAGTTCATCGACTAAATGGTGATTGGTGTTATAGATATATATATATATTGATATAATGCTTAAGATATAGTCAGGCCTCATTCGAAAGAATGCAATGGCATTAAAATAATTTTATTCTTTTTTTTATCACAGCCGACTCTTACAAAAGACTTAATACAACAGGCGACTACCTCTCGGAGGGTAAACTGAAGATAGGGGCTGACACCCTCGATTCTTAGTGTTAATAGGTTAAGGTACTGTAAGCGATAATGTTATAACGTTTGCTGAGTTTTGTTAACTCAGCCGGACCTAGTGGTGACACTAGCAATCTGAGAGATGAGCTTGAATATTAATTCATGACCCATGTTTGGTAATGAGACAAACACTAAACTATCGGCTTAAAATAACTAACATTAAAATGAAGTCACAAAAATTACAACAAAATTAAATAATAATAATACAGGATGCGGAAGCTACCCTGTAAAATGCTATGAGGATGCTTTATTAAATAAACAAAGTATTCTTATTGAAAATAAGAATAAATCAGGAGTTTATCGTTGAGTTAACAAATTAAATAATAAAACTTATGTGGGTAGTGGTCTTAATTTATTTAAAAGAATAGGGGATTATTATAATAAAAGTGAATTAATAAGAAATCCTAGACCCGTTCATGCTGCATTACTTAAGTATGGGTACGAGAATTTCCAATTGGAAATTTTAGAATATTGTAGAGCAGATGAGCTTGTTGCTAGAGAGCAGTTTTATTTAGATTTATTGAATCCGGAATATAATATTTTAAAACATGCATACTCTTTATTAGGGTTTAAGCATAGTGAGGAAAATTTAGCTAAATTTAAGGCGCAAGCTCTAAAAAAAATTTCTTTAGAACATAAAAATATATTATCTTTAGTACATTCAAATAAAGAAGTTAGCGAGGAAACTAGAGATAAATTATCTAAAGCTACTCTTAAATTTAAAAAAAATAACCCTCTTACTCCTGAAGCTTTAGCTAACATCACAGCTAAAACTACAGAACGTGAAGGGGTTCCTGTTTTAGTTTTAAATACTCAAACAAATGAAGTAATTGAATTTCCTACTTTAACAAAAGCAGGTGAGTATTTAGAAGTTAAAAGACAAGCTATACGAAACGCAATAAAAAGAGAGAGCCTTGTAAAAGGTCTTTATCGTGTTTCAGAGAAAAATTAGTAGGCAGCATACACATAGTGTTCGATAAAAGAAAAAGAATAAAATTATTTTAATTTCAGTAATAACAAATTATTGAAGGCAGATTAGAAATCTGTTGTCTAAATGGATAGTTTAGAGCCTCCGGCTACTAAACTATTTAGGGAGAAAATTTATGTTTAGGCACTATAAACATAAATCGCGTGTATGTCAAAAGGGAAACAGCCCAGAACAAGAGTTAAGGTTCCAAAATTATTATTAAGTGAAATTAAGAAGGTTTTTATTTAAGTCGACAAGGAGATAGGCTTGGAGGCAGCCATAATTTAAAGACCTCGTAACAGAGCGCTTGTTAAGTTTTAAAAGCATCGAAAATATAACGGATCTAAATAATATACCGATACCTTGTCCATAAATTAAGATAATTTATTATGTTATTTATGGGGTAGCAGAACGTTGGGTTTATATAAGATTTTTCTTATTGTTAAGAAAATTATAATATAACTCAAGTGATAATGGTGACATGAGTAACTAAAAAGAGTTTAAACTCTCGCCTTAAGCTTATGGCTAAATAAAGTAACGGCCTCTAAGTTTTTAATCTGAAGGTTAAGATGATGAGAAAATCTTAAATTAAAAAGACAACATTTTTAAGTGAAAAATGTGCAGGAAATATTTTTAATAAGACATAAGTATGGACCAACAAACTAAAAAGATGAAGAAAATATAAGTGTCAACCGTACCTAGAAGCTGCAACAAGTAAGCTAGTAGAGGATACGAAGGCGTAAATGAGATAACAATCATAAAGGAACTCGGCAAAATAACTACCGTAACTTAGGGATAAGGAGGGCTCATTAGTCTTGATTAATATCAGGTAAAAAGGAAGAAGCATGAAATAGTGTTGTACGACTGTTTAATTAAAACAAAGCACTTTGCAAAAAGATGATAAATCTAAGTATTGAGTGTGAAATCTGCCCGATGTCGGCTGGTTAACGAAGATAACTAAATTTTTAAAGGTTTGGTGTTGCAGGAAACCCCGATGAATGGCGGCCTTAACGTGAGGGTCCTAAGGTAGCGAAATGCCTTGGCCGTTAAATGCGGTCTTGCATGAACCATTATTATTATAAATTAATAATACATATTCCAAAAAAAATAAAACCATGAAACTAAGAACAAATACAAAAATTATAAATTCTTCTAATTCTTTAACATTAAGAGGTAAATATCTATTTTCTTACCCGAAGGGTCATAATAGCATATTTCCATCTTTTAATGTATTGTGTTTTCCTGCAATAGATAGTAAAAGCATAAAAGACTGAGCTTTAATTCGTCAAAGAAAAACCCTTGGACGTAAAAGTTCAGATGGTTGTATTGAAAGTAGTGGGTATGAACTAGCAGTTAAATATTCAAATAGTAAAGAGCCAATAACAGCAGCTCAAGTTAATGATGTTTTATCGTCTTCAGGTGTTGTTATTACTCAGGGTCTTCTGAGTGAAATTTTAAGTAAACCTCGACTTTTATTTGAAAATTTAAATAAAGATACGATAAACTCAGATAAGTTTTCAGAGTATATAGGAACAATAAGAAATGAGAGGTGTTTAGCTGGAGTATATATATGAACTCATATATCTACTGGTAGCATGTATGTTGGATCTTCTTCTTCCTTGGCTCGTAGATTGATAGGATATTTTAAAGGTACACATGCGGACGTTGGTAAATTTATTCCTTTACTTAAAAAAGAAGGTGTAAATGGATTTACTTTAGAAGTTATTCCTCTAACAGATAAATATTATGATTCTCTAGAATTAAGTATAGAACAATACTTTTTATTAGAAAACAGCTCTAAGTTTAATCTTAACACCTTAAAAGTGGTAAATAAAATTTCGGGTTCAAGATCTAAAGCTTTATTTATGTATACTAAAGACTTATCAGAGTTAATATATACATCAGATAAGCAAGAAGATTTTATATTTAATTTGAGAATACATCATAGTATATTTAACCAGAGTCTTAAAACAGGTGCTGTTTATTTAGGAAAGTATATCTTTACGGATGAACCTATTCAAGGAGCTAGAGAGTGTAATATGTCTATTGTAGAAGTATTAAATCTATTAGAAAACGATAGATTAGAAGAAAAAACTAAGGAGGGAGCTGGCGCTAGTACTCGAAAAGTTGTTATAACAAACGATGTTAATGATATTAAGTATTTTAATAGTATTAATGCCTGTTTAACTTTTTTAAACACCGTTGCCCCTTCCAATAAAACAACTTTATACAGGTACATTGAATCAGGTAAACCTTATCATGGCTTTATTTGTAAATGGGGAAGCGAAGAAACTGTGCATATTGCAAGTAAAAGCATACAAGTATCTATTACTAATATACTTACAGGTAGTACTGTAGTATACCCTACTATCAGGAAAGCTGCTTTATCGTTCGCTCCTGAAATTAAAACTACAGGTCAAACAATAAAAATTTATGCTGAGAATGGTAAATTATTTAAAGAGAAATATTTAATAGAGTTTATTTAATTTCTAACGCTCTTTTCTATAAAGTTATAGTTGAACTTTATTATTGCCCTGCTTGCTTAGCTTATTTCAGGCGCAGCAGCAGCGGCTCTATACAAATTAGGTATGGATATTAATTTGGATATATATTTTTTTATAATAAAAAGGGTTAGATTAGGAAACTAACCTTTTGTGCAATAAAGAAGCAAACTCCGGGAACACCTTAAAACCATTCGTACTAAACCAAATATGAAAATATTTGAGTGGCTGAGCTAATTCCTTAGGTAGAGTAATAAGCGAATGGATGAAGGAAACTGAAATAGGTTACCGCGGATCTAAATCAAACATTATATTGTTTGTAAAAGAGCAACGAGCAGATGCTTCTTCAGTATTAATTGTTTAATATTGTAAGGTGTGCTCTAGTCACCAAGAAATTGGCGCTTAAAAGAAATAAACAAGTAATTTAAGCTTAAAGAATAACCATAATATCCTAAACCTAAGGTTTTTAACTAAGGTTAAAGTTATGGAACGGAATGGTGTAACGATACAACAGCTGTCTCTATGATTGACTCAGTGAAATTGGAATAACTGTGCAGATACAGTTTACCTCTAGATAGACGAGAGTGCGACTAGCTAAGTGCTTAAAAACAATGTGGTGAAAACCCACCAGATAACCCGTTATCTGAGCTTATGTGGCACGCATTAAGAGTAATTTTTTTGTGTGAAGCCCACAAAATCCTGCCTTTTTTTTATAAAGGGAGGTGAGCTATATTACTATGGATAACTAAAGTGAATCTGCGTCAGAAGCGTAGATCTAGAGCTCTATTTCTCTACAGTAGAAAAATTTTAAAAATAGAGTTTTGTTAATTGTATAAACAAGTTCTCGTTTGTTTATTAATGGGTCTAATATTAACCTACGTATAGCAGGATCCTAAAGTAATAATTAAGGTGTTTTTAAGTAAACTAGGTAAGCCCCATAGTGCCCTTATATGGTGTGTAAGGAAGTTTAACTGTGAAGTTAAATATACATTAGGGGGTAAAGGATGCTCTAAAAAGCGAAAGTTCTATTGTAATGATAGAAATAGGTTTTATTGACTAATTCGAAAGAATGCTGACTTAGAGCGGGTGTTTATTAAACTATAACGTAAAATTGCATTGATTGGGTACCGGCTTTCTTAATTGCATTGTTTAATGCGATTAAGAAAGAGGCATGGCTCCGTAGCATTTAAAGATTAAGTAAAAAAACGGGATAAAGTTAAGACATATGATAAACCCAAATAACATTCAAAATATCAACGAAAAGTTGGATCCTATGTGAGTAACAGGGATTGTAGACGCGGAAGGTAATTTTAGCATAAATTACAATGAAAAAACGGATAAATTCAGTGCAATTTTTAAAGTTACACAGAAAAGTACTTCGCTAAATATGTTAGTAGCTTTGAAAAATTTTTTTAATTGCGGTAACATAGTCATTGATAATAGGGAAACAGATGGATATAAATTTAACGTTTCTAAATTGTCTGATTTAATTGATATTATTATACCTCATTTTGATAAATATCCTTTAGTGGGTTCTAAGCATTTAGATTTTTTAAGTTTTAAGAAAGCTATTTTACTTAGAAAAAGCGCAGTTGGCTCCGGAGTAGGAAAGAATAAAGATAAGATTCTTTTTTATAAAAACAGTATGAATAAAAAAAGATCTTATGAAGAGCGTTGAAACTATCTAAATAAATTATCTTTTAATTTACATCCTGCGTGAGTACAGGCCTTTGTGGACGGTGAAGGTTGTTTTCAATGTAGAATAGCCGACACTGTAAGTAGAAACTCTGCTTACGTTAGTGTTAATCCTACCTTAGAGATAGCTCAAAACAGTCACGATGTGGAAGTTTTGAATGCTATTAAAGAGTATTTCGGTGTAGGTTATCTAAAACCTAAGTATGATATTAAAGATTTAAATGAATCTAAAAAATCTCGTAGAGTTAATAGATTAATTATTAATCAAGAGGAGGTAGTTATTAATTTTTTTGATAAATACCCCTTATTAACTTCAAAGAATTTAGATTATTTAGATTGAAAATTAATAATAGAGTTAAAGAAAAAAAATTTACATCGTACTCCCGAGGGTAAACAGGAAATGGTAAACATCAAATTAGGTATGAATAGCAATAGATTATTAGATACTAATATAATAAATTTATCAGATAAATTAAAACTAATTAATAATAATCCACATGTTTCAGAGACTGAGGAAGAGTAGCAGAGTATGAGGGCTTCGGTTTTTTCGTCTTTGTTTGTTTTTTCTGTAGATACGCTCTGAAAAGAAAAAAAAGACAGAGAGAGAGAGAGAGAGAAAGCTCTCTATAGTTGGCTGACTGGTTGGTTTTATGAGTCCACTTAATCAGTAGCATATTTGTAGTTATAGTTAAAAAAAAAATAAATGCTTGAGCCGTATGCGATGAAAGTTGCACGTACGGTTCTTAGAGGGGGAAATTTTAGTAATAAAACGACCTATCTCGACAGACCCTATGCAGCTTTACTGTTACTAATTATTGAGTATAGTAGTGACAACTTTTAGAATATAAGGTAATTAATGCAATGAAATTGAAATACCTTTATTTGGATACTATATTATAGGCGTAAGCTCTTATTTAGGGTTTATACAATTGACTGACACTAACTTTGTTAGTTGGTAGGTTGGCTGTATATAATAAGACCCTGTAAGAGGGGAACATTTGCTAGGAGACAGTTTATGCGGGGCACAGACCCCACAAAGAGTAAATGGGTGTGTCCAACAAATAATTTACATCTAATTAGACTCGCTCAACATAGATATACGGAATATGGCAGAGCTGTCGTTAGGTGTAAACTAATATTATTATTATTTTAATAATAAATAAATATTTATTTATTATTTTTTTGTTTGTAATTTAACAGACGATTAATTATGGCTGTTCTAGAGCCTCCGGCTACTAAATAAGCAGCCTTTAATCTTATGTATAATCAAATGTAATATTGTTTTATTTTTAATATAAAATATAAATATTTTAGGTAAGAGTTTAATTATTGTGAAATTAGTATAGTTAATAATATTATGAAGGCGGGTTATTGCCACGGGTTATTACCCGGCTTCCAGGAGCGATATTTTTTTAAATACGAAGGCTACTCCTCTTCTAATATTATTATAGTTATTATAAATTATTGCTACCTTTTTGAAGGACTAGTAATAATTTATAATAAAAGTGATATACATATAGACCAGGTTTAACGGCTTAATCTTGCCTTACTGTTTGATTAACAACAAATCTTACAGTCGCGTAAGCGGGGCATAGGATCACGAGACACATAAAGGAAAGGTCTTGGATTTTTGGAAAAGCTACGCTAGGGATGTTTGTCCTTCAATGTTTAATATATATATATAGCTTAAGCTTTATATATATAATATAATTATTGATAATATATTGGGTCAATTTCAAGAATTACTTTTATGCATGCATGCTTCTATGGAATAAGAAGTGTACTTCGTAAGGCTGGCTTTCTGGTGCGTAGCTAGTAAGCCTTTTAGCTTCTAGCTACTCCGTATTCGATTTTGTCCTCTTATTCTAAAGAATAAGGGACTAAAAAAAGAAGGAGCCAGCCCTGCCTGCATACGAAGTACGCTAGGCTACTACAGCAGTAAGCAACAATTCTTAGTAGTATAGTAAGTTAAAGAAAACTTGAAGCGAAGCTTATCTTAACATAATAATAAGATAAGTACGTTCAACGACTATAAGGTGAGTAATGTTAACAATAATCCTTTAATAAAACCCAACATTTTTTTTTACTATGTTTATAAATTTAAATAAATATAAAAGGAAATTTTATGCAACACACAAATACTAAAAAAATTAAATCTAGTATTTTTAATAGAAATATTAATAATAAATACAAATTAATACCTTTTAATCAATCAATTAATACTATAGGTGAAACTAAGTATTTTCCTTCTGCATCTAAAGAATGAAAAAATAGTGTATATTCTTATAATCAAAATACAACAAAAAATTTTCCTGTTTTAGATTCAAGTGTTTATAATATAATTAAGAATTATTTTAATTTATATTTTAACCATAATTTTTTTTTCAATAAGTCAAAATATCAATCTCCTAATACTAATAGCGATAGCGATAGCGAAGATACTAGTAAATCATATAAACAAATTTTTGTTAGTAAACCTGAAATAAAACATACTAATTCTAAAGCTCTTATAACTATATATACTTATAATAAGCAAGGAAGATCTTTATTAAAAAAATTAAATATATTAAATATGTCTTTTTTTATGGATATTCTTCACTTAGTTAAGTGAACTAAAATTTTCGTTTTCTGTAGTAGCCGAGGAGCTTCGCTATCGCATCCTACGGCAGGCGTACCGAATGGGGGACGCGTAGCTCCAAGCTACAAAAAAGAGATGAGTTCTATATTTACTAAAACTTTAAAATTTTTTTTGTTTAAAGAATTAATACTTATTAGAAGATTAAAATTAAAGCTTAATCTTAATAAATATAAATTTGAAGAAAAATTTTTATACAAATTAAGTAAATTAATTAGTAGATTTTATAATAAAAAAGTTGTATTTAATATAGTAAACTTGAAGTATGTTATGTTTAACAGTGATATTTTTACAGAAATATTCTCATCAAAGTTAACGGATTTTAATGCTAAGCCTCTAAATTTGATGGATATTTTATTTAATAAAGCTAGACTTTCATATGTAAATAGACTTAAGGAAAGAACTAGAAGAGTTAGAACTGTGAATTTGGATCTTATAAGTAATAAATTTAGAAGCGTTAATATTAATAAGAGAATAACAGTTGCTACTTCGCCTTCGCTTACGAAGTACGCGAGCTTCGCTACGCATAGTTTAGATAATATTTTAAAAGATCTTTATCATAATCATAATGTTGTTTTTAATAGCGTAGGTTTACGAGGCACTCGTACAGGGGAACCCAACGCCTCAGCTAGTGGGGTTACTATATCAGATATAGACTCTAAAAATTATACGAATATATATAATACTATTTTTAATTCTATTAATTATAAAAATATAAGTGGAATTAAATTTGAAGTTAAAGGGAGATTAACTAAACGTTTTAGAGCTGATAGATCTGTTTTCAAATTAAGTTGGAAAGGTGGATTACGTAATAATGATTCATCTTATAAAGGTTTATCATCCGTAAATTACAGAGGAGTTATAGCTCCTAGTTTACAATACTCTTGTTTTACCTCGAAGAGACGAGTGGGAGCTTTTGCGGTTAAGGGTTGATTAGCAGGTAATAACTATTCTACTATGAGTAAACCAAAACCTATTATTAGATATTCTGATATAATCAAGGACAAGTTTTAATCGTTTCTCTTTTCCGAGCTCCGCTCGACTTTGTCTAGCGGAGCTCGGGGGTTAGAGAGCTTGCTACGAAGTACCACAGAGAATAAAGGTAAAGCGGGGTCGCACCCTTGCGGTAGCGAAGCTCCGCATACAGATGGGTAAACAATTTAAATGGAAATAGCTATATTGGGAGTAGTAAAGACTTAGGAGTAAGATTTAGAGGTTATATTAACACTAATTTTTTGGTCTACCCCCGCCCAGCATATAGCTGGGGGGAAAAAAGAATTAAAAGTTAGTAGAGCACGAACTTCGTACGTCGCTCCTAAGGAGAGCCTGCCTCCTGAGTCTTTTTTTTTTTCTTTTCATTCAAAAAAAAGAAAAAACAGAGCACCCGAGCTCGAGCTCGAGCTCGAGCTCGAGCTCGAGCTCGAGCTCCGAGCCCGAGCTCGAGCTCCTTCGGGGGTGGTTATCGGGGGTTAGTAAGGAATGCGATAGCGAAGCTCCTCGGCTTCCTCGGCAGGATGCGAAGCTCGGCTACAAAAATATATAGAACCCTTCTTAAGAATGGATATCATAATTTTAGTTTAGAAATTCTGGAATATTGTGTAGCGAAGCTCGCGTACTTCGTACTTCGTAGCGCTCCTTCGGAGGAAAACCCAAATTTAACTATTTTTTACGAACAAAAGTATTTGGATTTGTTAAAACCAGAATATAATATATTAAAAAAAGCAGGTTCATTGGCTGTACTTCGTATGAAGTAAGCACTAATAGTAAGTAGAAAAATATAGCGATTAAAACATAGTAAGTAAAATGAAGAAATAGTCTGAACCATTTTGTGAGAATTGGAAATATTTATTATGATAACAAGTTGAACAGGCTAATTTGCGCAAGAGTGTGCGAAATGACTGCGCGGTTTGGCACCTCGATGTCGGCTTAACTTATCCTCATGGACGCAGAAACTATGTAGGGTGCGACTGTTCGTCGATTAAAAAGTTACACGAGCTGGGTGTTTGCCCTATAATGTCGCTTAATACTCTATTTTTTATTTTTTATAATAATTATTAGATTATATAGTGACGATTATTTAACATATTGGATCAATTGCATGGACCTCTATTACTAAATTAAAAGTTAGAGAATATGCAGCGAAGTTTACCCTAGCACAGTAGCCCTATGGGCTCGAAGGGTAAGATCGTTCAACGACTAAAGGTGATTAATGCTAAAGATAATCCTTATAAAATCCAATACCACTAACATATGGGATATTAATTTAAATAAAACAAAATAAACAAATTTATGAGTAAAACAACTTTGATTAGATATATAAATTCACTTCAAAAATTAGAAGAGTACAAAAAAGAATACCGTAGTAAGTCTGAGTTACCCTTATATTTAAAAGATGTTCTGATAGGTTTACTTTTAAGTGATGGACACTTAGAAAGATCTTCACCTACAAGTGCTGTTCGTCTTTCTGTAAGTTTTGGTGTTAAACATTCACCATATTTATCACATTTATATAATCTTTTTGAACCTTACACAAATACAGGGCCAGCTTCTATAAGCGTATTCAATAAAAAAACTCAAACTAATAATGAAGTTTTAAAGTTTAAAACTGTAAGTTTACCACAATTGTTATATTACCATAACTTATTTTATGAACAGAATGCGAATGGTAAATTAACGAAAATTGTTCCCAAAGATATGGAACAATTAATGTCTCCTGTAGTTTTAGCCCATTTAATCATGGGGGACGGTAATTTAAAGTTACCCGATGAAATTATTCGTATATACACTAATAGTTTTACTAAAGGTGAAGTTGAATTACTGTCTTTAGCTATCAGTAGCAAATTGAATATACCAACTAAAGTAGCTCATGACAGAAATAATCAGTTTATGCTAACTATCAGTAAAAGCTTCTTACCTGTAGTAAGAGAATGCGTAAAATCTCATATGCACTCTTCTATGTACTACAAGTTAGGGTTAAAGTCTGATATTATAGATTCTTTTAATTATAATAGCATCCCCGAGTTAAAGCAATTTAGCTCAGATTGCTATAATTATCAAGATAATATATAAATTAGTTATTAGCAATATATAGCTGTAATTTTTTGTCTCAGAGCGTTTATAATGATCCTTTTTATTTTTTTTGCTATCAATCTCCCATCACTTTTTTTTTAGCTATCAACCCCATTTTTGTTAGTGGTAAAGAAATAGTCTGATCAATGCAGGAATGTGTTGAACAAAATTAAATAGAGAGTTAGAATAGTCCTAACTCTTTTTTAATCATTAACAGAATGTAAATACGTCGTGAGACAGTATGGTTTCTATCTTCTAGAGGGAATTAGAATATAATAAGGAGTAATCTAGTACGAAAGGAACATGGGGACTGTTATTCTACGAAAACGTTTTGTAATTTTATTAACCTATGGTTTACCTGTTGTTTATGTACCCAATATTAATTTATTATATAACAAAGAATTTGTTATATAGGGATTTTACTTTCACTTAAGTAACATGATAGCATAGGCATGGCAGGGAAGCTAAGTTAGTCAAAGATAAGTGTTGAAAGCATATAGACACGAAGCTTACCTTAAGATATTTCTTATATATACGTAATATAATATTACGAGAATAGGCTTTTATCTGTAAGAATCTAGAGATTTTTAGGAACAAAGTACTAATTTTATAAGTTACTAAATATTTTTATATCTTTCTTTTTTTTTTTAATATTCAGCCTAGTTAGCATAAAAGTAATGCAATTGTTTTGTAATCAATAGAAGCAAGTGCGATACTTGCACCGGGCTTATTAACTTATACGAAGTATAGCAAGCCAGTACGAAGTACTTCGTACGAAGTACGAAATGTACTTCGTACGAAGTACACTTCTTACGAAGTATGTTGCTGTAGTTCTAATACGACCGCCCCGAAATAAGAAGTACGCTTCCTTACTCCGTACCCGAGCTTGCTCTCTATTATAGACGAAGGACGGGGTGCTACGGAGTACTGCTGCTTTGCTTAGAAGTTCGCCTGCCTGCCTGCCTGCCTGCCTGCCTGCTCGGAGTACGGAGTAGTAGCAAAACAAGCCTACTTCGTACTTCGTACTCCGTATAAAGCAAGTCTTACGAAGTACACTTCATAAGGTACTTAGTAAGGATTATTTTTATAATAATATTTTAGGGATTAGTCGTCTAGTGGAAAGACATAGCTCTTTCAATGCTGAGTCGCAGGTTCAACTCCTGCCTAGTCTAATGCGGATTATTGTAAGTGGTTAACAATTTTGACTCATGACCAAAAAATATAGGTTCAAACCCTATATCCGCCTGCCTGGCTGTGCTACGAAGTAAGGAAGGACTACTTCGTAGCAAGCAGCTTTAATAAATAATATGCTTTTTATAGACATACTATAGTTAGGAAGTATGCTTACTTCGTAACTATATAATTGTGCTTACTAAGTAAGCAGCTTACTTAGTGAGGCTATAGCTTAATTGGTAAAGCATATTGCTCATAACAGTATATATAAGTAAAGGAAAGAGTAGGTGCTTCGGAGCTACGCACCCTCCGAGGGTAAGTAATTAGAGCATTCATATCTAGTTATTATCAAGGTTCGAATCCTTGCTTTGCAGTCCTTCGGAGGAAAACATATTATACAAATTTAAAAAGGGAATGATTAGTCTTTCAATTTTTTTCTTTTTTTTTAATGAATGAAAAGAAGAAAAAAAAAAGACCAAGGAACGAAAGGCGCGAACTGTTTAACGCAAATATTAAACAAATCTTATTTTGGTATATCGCTTTGTTATTTATCGACGTCAGCCTCTTCTAGCAGCAGCCAATTTTACAGAATTTATCTACAGAATTTATTGAATGGTTCAGAGGCTTTACTGATGCTGAAGGTTGCTTCTTAATAGCTCAAACGGGCAATCATTTTGGTACTACGTACTTCGTACTTCGTAGCGCGTACTTCGGGGTGGTCGCAAGCTCCTCGGTTTATTATAAAATTACTAACCCCCGATAACCACCCCCGAAGGGGCTCGGGGCTCGAGCTCCGCTACCAAGCAAGCTCTGATGATTTAACTTTATTAAATTTTATTCAAAATTATTTAGGTGGAATAGGAAGTGTAATTACGGAGGGATCAGTTGCTTACTTTAAAGTGACAAACCGTACGGATTTAAGAGGCGAGGCTCCGCCTACGCCTACTAATAATAGAAATTTTTTCTACCTCTCGGCCCAGGAGTGCGTAGCTCGTCCTGGGACGAGCTACGCACGCCGAAGGGGGGGGGAGGAATATTCTTTAAATTCGTAGGCGGAGCCGACTTCGTAGCAAACATCTAAAGAATTTTTATTAAATCTTTAAATAAGTACCAAGCTCTTAGTAGGCTACTCCGAAGGAGGCTACGCTCCTTCGGAGAAAAAAAGACTAAAGTAGTACTACGAGATTTAGATGGCTTAGAGTTTCAAACTTTTGAATCTATGAATCGATGTGCAGAATTTCTAGGAGTTAGTACACACACAGGAGCTTGCTCCGAGTTTTTTTAGTCCCTTATTCTTTAGAATAAGAGGACAAAATCGAATAACAGAGCACTCCTTCGTCTATAATAGAGAGGAGGAGCTTCGCTATCGCTACCGCTACCAGTAACCCGAGCCCTCTCTATTATAGACGGGGCCGGTTAGGAGGGGCTCTCCATATCCTTTGGATCAGGAGTGCTCTGGTTAAACCCGTAGCGAAGCTCGGCTACAAAAAAAAAGAGAACAAATTCGCCTATTATATTTAACAATAAGGAGTATTACATCTCCTAATCTTTTTAATATAGGGTATTACGAGCGGTAGCGATAGCGAAGCTCCTCGTAAATGGGATAGATATGGATCTTAGATCTAAAGGTTGGGATTAACAATTTTAGATTTAAGGATTGGAATTAACCGCTGCTCCTTCGTTTAGAGGGCGCGCCTGCCGTAGGATGCGATAGCGAAGCTCCTCGGGGCGCGACGTACGAAGTTCGTGCTCCCCCCCCTCTGTCTCTCCCCGCCCAGTCTTTTACCGAGCGAAGCTACTCTGCGAGCTTGCGCCTACTGCCCCCAGCTATGTGCTGGGCAGTAGGCGCAAGCTCGCAGAGCGGGGAAGACACAGAGAGTACTTCGTCTAAAAAAAATAAAAGAGGCTATAGCTTAATTGGTAAAGCATACTGCTCATAACAGTACTTACTAAGTGTTCAAGTCACTTTAGCCTTAATCCGAGTGATGAAATTGGTAGACATAGGGTGTCGGGGGGGAGCTTCGCTACGAAGTCGCGGAGCTACTAAATTTTAGATAGTATATCTTAATTTTTCGTTTATTCGTCCTTCGACGAACTTCGGACGTCCTAGACCAAGGGGTGCTTTACTCGGTCAAAAGTAAAATATTTAAATTGTGTTTAAAGAATTATTATGTCCATATTTTGGATAATATTAAGATAAATTAGGACTGCGCGAATTTCGTTTTTGTTAAAATGGATAAGTAGCGATAATTCTAAATTTATAGTGATTAATATAACCTAAGTGCTGGAATTGGTAGACAGTGAATACTTAAAATATTCTGAGGAAACTCGTGGGTGTTCGACTCACCCTTTAGGTAGGATTCTTAAAAGAATCTTTAAACACAATTAAAGTATTATTTTGAAAATTACTTCTTACTGAGGCGCAAGCTCGTCATTTAATACTTTAAACAATAAAATCAAATGAAAAATATGAAAACTTTAATCCAACCCTTCGGCCTAGCACAGGACTAGCCTGTACTAGTCCTGGGCGAAAGGTTAAAAAATAATAGAATCAATAATTCCTACTCTAGGTGCTCGCAATTTTTGGTAGCTCGGGCATCAAATATATTAGGATTTAACCTTTCCCGTTTTTATAATTCTAATGTTACAGTAGCTTCAGGAGCTCCGTTACCTAATGTTCCAGTTCGTACTTATTCAAATGCTGATACAGATAAATTCCTTATTCTAGAAGATAATCGATGCAAAGTTGGTATATATAGATGAGTTAATACTCTTACTGGTAAGTCTTATGTAGGTTCGAGGCGAGGCTCCGCCTACGCCTACTAAAAATCTTTCAACTAGATTTAGACAATATTTTAATATAGTTTATCTAGAAAATGAAACTAAGAAAAATAATAGTAATATATACAGATCTTTGATTAAGAATGGTTATTCTAAGTTTAGATTAGAAATATTAGAGTACTGTGAATTAGATATGCTTATCCAAAGAGAGCAATATTATCTTGATCTACTTAACCCTGAATACAATATTTTAAAAAAAGCGGGGTCTTTGACAGGATTTAAACATAGTGAGGCTACTAAGGAGCTTATGAGCATAAACAAATTAAATAGTACTGTATCTGAGAAAACTAGATTAAAAATCGCTACATCTCTTAGCAAGGGAAATAATACTATCGTTAAGAACATTGATACAAAAGAAATTTTATCTTTTTTGTCAGACCCTCCGGCGTCTTCCCCGCTCTGCATCTTGGTTTTTTCTTTTTTTTGAATGAAAAGAAAAAAAAAGACAGAGGGGGCAAAAAGCAGCTGAATATATAGGTATACCTTTAAGTTCTATAGCTAAGTCTATAAATTTAAATAAATTTTATTTTGGTAAAGGCTATCTAATTTATAAATCTTCTACTTCTGAATAAGAGATTCTAAATAGTGAAATCTATAAAGGAGCTGTAGGCTTAAAGGACAGTACTATATTGAAAAATAAGCAAGCCTTCGGAGGAAGCTTCTAAAGAACTAATTCGTAAGGCAAATATTGGTAAAAAACTATCTCAAGAGACTATAGAAAAAATATCTTTAAATAGTAAAAATGCTAAAGGAGTATTAATAACAAATAATGATACAGTAGGCGTAGGCGGAGCCTCGCCTCGAAACTCTTTAATTTCTTTCTGCAGGAGGGCGCGACGTACGAAGTTCGTGCTCGCCCCGCTGGTAAATACTTAGGTGTAGATGAATCTTATATACGTAGGTGTATAAAAAATAATAAACCATGTAAAGGGTTTACTGTAGTTAGATAACATATAGACTAATCTGAGTAGTATACTACAATTAGGCTTAGCCATAAGTAGTATTTTGTTTTTCTTATTTAAATATTATTATATACTCATAGTCCAGGTGATAACTTATGCAGCCAAAGCTACTATTAAAATTCCTTTTTCAGCCCTACCCCAAGGGATTTGAAATAGCCAGCTCTTGACTTAGGTAAGTTAGTGATATAGATAATAACAATTCAATATAGGAACGGGGGCGGGAGGCTATGGCCCAAGTCCAAGTCGATTTGTAGGTTAATAGCCATAAAGGTTCGAGTCCTTTTTCGGATAGCTGCGTAGGGAGGGGTATTTTATTACTAGATGAAGCGTATAACCCTAAAGGTTTAGCACCAGTTAGATTTGATTTGGTAGCTGGAGGTTAGCCTCCGGCTACCGAGACACGGTTTGTTATGATACCCGAACACCGAACTAGTTTCACTTATAAGAATAATAGTTGGCTTACTTCGAGATGGACTATAATTCTTTTTCCCCCCCCAGCTATGTGCTGGGCGGGGGGCGCGACGAAGTGCTCGTCGTGGGGGGAAATAGTATAATAGGTAGTATAGCAATTTTGCATATTGTTTGTCTGGGTTCGATGCCCGGTTTCTCCACATAAGATCATCTATCCATTCATTTGTTCATTCATTGCTCATGTAACTCAATTGG
Source organism: Nakataea oryzae (assembly GCA_003049435.1). Taxonomy (NCBI): domain Eukaryota; kingdom Fungi; phylum Ascomycota; class Sordariomycetes; order Magnaporthales; family Magnaporthaceae; genus Nakataea; species Nakataea oryzae. The sequence goes on along the minus strand of PYSQ01000192.1, from coordinate 26,321 downwards.
TAGAGTGAAATACTGAAGATATTTTTGTTATAAGTTCGAATCTTATCTTGGGCAAAAATTCTTAAATTATAAGGGTAATGATGGAATTGGTAGACATGAATAGTTTAGGTCTGTTATTTTATCCGTTCAACTCGGGTTTACCTTAATTATAGTATAGGAATTTTTTTTACCTATAAATTCTTTACTAACCCCCGATAACCACCCCCGAAGGGGCTCGGGGCTCGAGCTCCGCTACCAAGCAAGCTCTTAATTAAATCATGCTTACTTCTTATTTCTTATTTCGGGGCGGTCGTAGTGCTGCTGTACTTCGTACTGTACTTCTAATACGACCGCCCCGAAATAAGAAGTACGCTTCCTTACTCCGTACCCGAGCTTGCTCTCTATTATAGACGAAGGACGGGGTGCTACGAAGTACTGCTGCTTTGCTTAGAAGTTCGCCTGCCTGCTGCTCGGAGTACGGAGTAATAGTTAGCAAGCCTACTTCGTATGAAGCAAGTACTACATTAAATAAAATAAGTGAAATATGTTGTTGACTAATGGGTAAGTCATAAGTTTTTGATGCTTACATATGAGTGTTCGAACCGCTCCAACATAATGCCGGAGGATATAGTTCAATAGGTAGAACGTCTGTTCGTGGCTCAGAAGGTTTCTCTGTTCAAGTCAGAGTATCCTCCCTTAGTGCTTTCTTATATACTTTGCCAGCAAGTAAACAAGCGTACTTCGTAGCAAGTAAGTATAGTAATATTTAATGTACTAATTTGCCTTTAGTTTAATGGTAGAACCGTATTTTTCTAAAATACTTGTTTTAGTTCGAATCTGGAAGGGCAAGTAATGTAATATTATATTATAAAAAAAAATTACTATAATATTTATTTTATGCTTATTTCTATCCTGACCCTTTGGTAGCGGAGCTCGGGGTAGCGGAGCTCGGGGGTAGGAAGTAAGCAATAAGCAAGCTTCGCTAGCCTCCGGCTGCTTCGCTGGCCTACGAAGTACGGCTACAGAAGTAGCATTAGCATTATATATTGTTATTTCATAGGAAGTACGCTTATTTTATAGAAGCGCTATTTTTGCTTACGAAGCATACTTCGTAAGAAGTGTACTTCGTAAGAAATAAGCAGTAATCAGTAAAACTATATTAATACTATTTAAAGCTAGTTAGGGTAGTTTAATAGGTTAAAACTTTAATTTCATACGTTAAAAATGAGAATTCGATTTTCTCCCCTAGCTAATATAATGCTACTAACATCTATTCTACTTATATTAATTTCTAATTCTGTAACATCAAGAAGAGATATAGCTATTCTTTATAATAGGGTAGCTATAATAGCTTTGCTGTATTGTATTTTGCTTGAAATAGTTAGCTTATCAATTTTGAATAAAGGTATTGGTTTACATGGTGGGTTGCTATATATTAATAATATAACACAAGTTTTTCATATATTTATATATATAATTAGTATATTAATAATACAATTAACTAGTTTTTATCCTCGAAAAGTTTGATCTCCAGAATATGCATCTTTAACAAATATGTTATCAAATAAATTTAATTATTATAGAACTAAAATTATAAACAAAATGGGGGAACATCTTAATATTATAGAATATCCTGGGCAGATAAAATTACGGGATAAACTGTCAAACTCCGGGGAACTCCTAAAGCTTTTGATACCAAATCTGGAAAACATTTTCCGCGGTGGATGAATTAATTATTCATGTAGGGTAACAAGTCAAAAGATGATTCTTTTATTTTACTTAATTGAGTATAATATTTATGAGATGTGTGTCTCAGGAATCCTCAAGGTAGTAGCTGCTAATTTCATTAAAGCGCTAGCAAGCTCTCCTTGAAAAATGGACAATCGCGGATCTAAGTCAATGATGCTTAAAAACATTATTGTAAAAGAGCAACGAGTAGACGGCAGTTGACTATTAAGTCGTTATGCATTTAATAGTTTAAGGTGTACTCTTAGAAGGTTCGAAAGAATTACTTTATCGGGATCCCTCTTAGTGTTACGTTGTGTAACGCTAAAGATACAAATTTTAAATAAACGCTTATATTCTTCGGTCGTAGGGTCCGGGTTCGTATCAAAACTTAACACAGAAAACCTTAAAAGTGTTAAATCTTTTGTAAAAGATGGTTTTAGTTTAAATCCTTGATTTGTAACCGGTTTTACCGATGGGGATGGTTCATTTGCTGTCTCTATAACTAGAAAAAAAGAAGGGAAAGGATGAAAAATTGTCCCTATGTTTACTATTGGGTTAGATAAAAAAGATTTAGATCTTTTAGTGCAAATTAAAGCTTTTTTTAAAACAGGTAATATATACACAAGTGCTAAAGGAACAGTATATTATACAGTAGGGTCTGTAAAAGACATAGCAAAGTACATTTTACCTCATTTTGATAAATTCCCTTTAGTTACTAAAAAATTCAAAGATTATACATTATTTAAGCAAATAGTACTTCTTATGGTAAAAGGAGAACACAAGACTCTGCCTGGTTTATTAAAAATTTTTTCATTAAAAGTTAATTTAAATAAAGGATTACCTGCTGCAGTAAAAGTAGAATTTCCTGATATTCAACCTGCTATTTTACCTGAGCTTAATAGCTGGTGCACGCCCCTTAGTTTTAATCCTAATTGGGTAGCAGGGTTTATCACTGCAGAAGGTTCTTTTTTTATCTCCCTTTATGCAAATGAGAAAAGAAAAGCAGGGTATGCTATAAGCTTAGCTTTCTCCTTAAGCCAACATCATAGAGATATTGAATTACTAGATAGACTTGCTATATTCTTAGAGTGCGGAATAGTGAGAATATCCTCAAATCGGGACGCAGCTGAATTAGTTATAACCAAATCTGAGGATTTAAATAAAAAATTAATCCCGCTATTGAAAAAATATAATTTAGCGGGTATAAAATTATTAGATTTTGAGAGATTTAAAGATGCATCTTTATTAGTACAAAATAAAATGCATTTAACACCTGAAGGTGTAGCATTAATAAAAACAATTAAAGATGCGATGTATAAAAGATAATTAATTTATTGTGTGCGTGCGTAGCCTTAAATCGTGTTTCGTAAGGAAAGCTAAAACCACTGCTTACTTTGGTAGCGCTTCTTATGAAGTACTGTTACGTAGTTAGGAAATCAGTGGGCGAGACTAACCCCCGATAACCACCCCCGAAGGGGGAGCTTCGCTACGGGCTCAGCAAGCTCGTTCCCTTAGCGTACTAGGCAAAAGTTTATTTAGAATTTGTGGGCGGAAGGCTCGAGGGATACCAACAATTAGCGCTAATTTTATTATTTGTAATTACTGGTGCTATTTTTTTAATGTCAACTAATGATTTAATTTCGATTTTTTTAGCAATAGAATTACAAAGTTATGGTTTGTATTTATTAAGTACTATTTATAGAAACTCGGAATTTTCTACTACAGGAGGATTAATTTATTTCTTATTAGGTGGTTTAAGTTCCTGTTTTATTTTATTAGGTACTAGCTTATTATACACAAATTCAGGTACAACTAACTTGGATAGTCTGTATATAATTACTAGTATTAGTGATATAAACAACGACGGATGCTTTTTAGGAAGCTCCTGATATAAACCATTATATATAAATTTCTCCTTACTTGTATTTAGTATAGGGTTTTTATTTAAAGTTAGTTCTGCTCCTTTTCACTTTTGATCTCCTGACGTATACGATGCGATACCTACTATAGTAACTACATTTGTAGCCATTATAGCCAAAATATCTATTTTTGTTTTTCTATTAGAAATAATTTACTATACAAGTAATTCTTTTTTATATCCTGCTTTGCTATCCGGAGGATATGGATATTCACAACCACAATATCTTAATTGAACATCTGGTTTATTAATAAGTTCTTTACTTTCCTTGATTATAGGTACAGTAGTAGGTTTAACTCAATTTAGAATAAAAAGATTATTTGCCTACAGTACTATCTCTCATGTAGGATTTATATTATTAGCTTTAAGTATATCTACAATAGAATCAACTCAAGCTTTTGTATTTTATTTAATACAATATTCTATTAGTAACTTAAATGCATTTATTATATTAATAACTATAGGGTTTTCTTTATATTCTTATTCAAATAACAATAAAGAGTATAAACAATTAATAGATAAAAATAATTCACCTGCTTTGAGGTTTGGGAAACCTCTTCTAAGGGTATTATGGCCAAATTCCGGGGATTTCTTAAAGCTTCTGAGACCAAACCATATATGAAAATATATGAGTGGATGAATTAATTATTCATGTACGGTAATACTGCAGAAGATGATCGAAAGAGAAATAGCGTACCGCGGATCTAAATCAGTAATGTTAGCTAATAATATTACTGTAAAAGAGCAACGAGTAGACGGTCATAGGTGTGTTAATTTAGCACATTTAAGGTATGCTCTAATGGGTTTCGAAAGAAACTATCCAATCAGAATCCCTTCTAATCATTTAATTACATTAATAAGATCATATACTTCTCTATCTACAGTTAAGTCCCATATATCTAATACGTGCGTAGCTACAGACAATCTAAACCCTTTCTTCTTAACAGGTTTCTCCGATGCTGAATCGAATTTTACAGTGAGAATCTTTAAGAGTAATTCAGTAAAAGTAGGCTGAGTTGTACAACCTATTTTCCAGATAGGTTTACATAACAAAGATCTTAATTTATTGAAAAAAATTCAAACATTTTGAGGTGTAGGGGAAATTTATCATAAAGTAAATTCTTCTAATTATATGGTACAATCTTTAAGTGATTTAAGTGTAATAGTAAATCATTTTGAAAAATATCCTCTTTTAACTAAAAAATGTGTAGATTTCAAGTTATTTGCACAAGTAGTTGCCTTGATGGGTAACAAAGAACATTTAACTATTTCTGGTTTACATCGAATTGTATCTATTAAAGCTTCTATGAATAATCTCCGTCTTTCGCCTTTACTTAAAACTGCTTTCCCAGATATTATTCCGGCTATAAGACCAGAACGTTCTGACATAGCTGAATCTTTATTAAATTCTAATATTGATCCACATTGAATGGTAGGTTTCTCAGCCGGAGAGGGATGCTTTAGTATTCGAATTACTAAATCTTCAACGCTTAATACAGGATTTCAAGTACAATTAAGGTTTAATATAACTCAGCATTCTATTGATAAGGTGTTTATGGAGAGTTTAGTAAACTTTTGAGGTTGTGGTAAAGTGTTTTTAAGATTTAGAGAAAATAAAGTAGATTTTCAAATTGTAAAAATTAAGGATCTGGTCGATAAAGTTATTCCTTTGTTTCAAAGTATATCCCTACAAAGTGTTAAATCTCAAGATTTTGCAGATTTTTGTAAAGCAGTAGAGATAATGAAAGTAAAGGGGCATTTAACTATAGAAGGATTAGATCAAATACGTAAATTGAAAATGGGGGCGCAAGCTCGAATACAAGTAGAGAGTAAAAACAGTAATTTTGTATTATTTGTATGATAAATCTGACCGCCGTGATACAGTTAATTAGTCAACTAAGGGGATATTTTTATATAAATCCTTTATTAGCTTTAAGTTTAACTATTACTATATTTTCTTTTGCAGGTGGAAAAAAGAGGAGCGCCTGCTGCAGTTATAGATTTGGTGTATATTTACAGGTATAATTTTTAAACTTAGATATTGAGAATTACCTTTAAATATATTTATATCTATTATGAAAAATATATATCACCATATGCTGGAAACTCCTTACAATTATGCTACTGGTTTATATTATTAATTCAAGTGAAAATGTATAATTTTGGACAATCAGCAGGAAACCAAAATAACAAGCCACGTTATGAGTAGGGTCCTCAGAGACTTTACGTGATACACCGGGTAGTTTTTAATTATAAAAAAAAAGCTATTGGCTGAAGATAAAGTCCAATTCGTTTTATAACATAGATTTCATTATATTTCTCAATTTTATTTATCCTCTTTTTAACTGTAAACACGGTTAAAAAGAACGGTATAGATGTTTTAATCTTCGTGGTAATAATTTGTAGTAATTGTCACATTAAATTAATAACATTAAAAGGTTATACTCGAACATTAGTGAATCTTAATAGCATCCGTATTCCAGTCAAAATCCCTGTACTAGCTACTGGCCGAAAGGCCTGAAGTAGATCATATTCTACTAATAAATCTAGTTCAGGTTCGGTTGATTATACTTCAGGTAAGGGTTCATCTCTCCTTAAACCTTGATTTATTACAGGATTTACGGATGCAGAAGGGTGTTTTATGGTCAAACTTAGAAAAAACCCAAGATTCAATACAGGATGATCAGTCCAACCAGGGTTTCAAATAAAGCTCCATAAAAAAGATAAGGAGCTATTAAACCTTATTATGTTTTATTTTGGATCAGTAGGTACAATTAGTGTTGCAGGTGCAGATTGCCTTAGTTTTTCCGTTAATTCCTTAGAACCTATTTTAGCTCGTATTATTCCTCATTTTGACAAATATCCTTTAATAACCCAGAAATGGGCCGACTATCGCTTATTTAGAGAGGTAGTTATGATGATGCAACGAAAGGAGCATTTAACGGATACTGGCCTTCAAGCTATTATAAATATACGTGCTTCTTTAAATAGAGGATTAACTGATGGACTTAAAGAAGCATTCCCAGAAACTGTTGCCGTGTCTAGACCTGACGTAAACCCAGTTATTCACGATCCTGAGTGAGTTGCTGGATTTACGAGCGGTGAGGGTTGTTTTTTTATTAAGATAAATAAATCTACAACTCACAAGTCAGGATTTCAAGTACTACTAAGATTTCATTTAGTTCAACATTCTCGTGATGAGCTATTGATGAAAAGCTTAGTAGATTTTTTTAAATGTGGTAAATACTCTTTACCCCAAGGAACAGACCGTGCGGATTTTGTTTGCGAGAATTTTACTGATAGCTATGCTAAAATCATACCATTCTTTAAACTTCATCAAATCAAAGGAGTCAAATTAAAAGATTTCAATGACTGATGTCAAGTGGCGGAACTAATTAAAAGTAAAGCTCACCTTAATAAAAAAGGGCTAGATGAGATTACTTGCATTAAAGCAGGTATGAACAGGAGCAGACTAAATTAGGTAGGTCTACTTAAGGTAAAATGGTATGATGACTTAAAATAAGTAAATTATTTCATTTATGATTGGCGAGCAGGGTGGGGAGGCACTACGAAGTATCCCTATTGCTATCGCTATCATTACGCCTACTAAAGTTAAATTAAAAACAAGCTAAGTAAGCTAAACAAGCTAATGAAATAACTTATTATAATGCATATGATTCCTCCCCTAGTAGGTTTTTTTGCTAAACAAATGGTATTAAGTGCTGCTATAGATAAAGGTTATATTTTTCTATCTTTAATCGCTATTCTTACAAGTGTAATTGGGGCAGTTTACTATCTAAATGTAATAAAAGAAATTTATTTTTATTCTTCTGATTATAAAATAAATCCTTTATTTAAAAATTCTAAATTAAACGGGGATATTATTGATAGAAATAATAATATAATTAAATCTATTACATTTAATTATAAAAATATAACTATGTCAAGTTCTGTCTCTATTACTATCTCAATAATTACATTAGTAGTTTTATTATTCATTTTTATGAATAAAGAATGATTAAGTATGGGTACCATTTTACCCCTATTCTTACTATATGCTAAGGAGTATTATACTCGTAATTTATTACTGCTATTAAATACAAATACAAATACAAATACAATTTCGAACTTCGCTACCAATACTTATCTAATTAAGTATCCTTCTCTTAACACATACAATGTATTGTCATATATTAATAAACCGTTTGCCTTTATCAATCGTACTAGATATATGTCTATATGTAGATCTCACTTATCTTCTATTTTGCGCGTAGCTACTCAACAAAGGTACTTAACGTACTCAACCACTGGTCATAATTATAAGACTAAAGCTATATCACCTTTATTTATAACAGGTTATTCAGATGCTGAAGGTTGTTTTAATGTTGGTTTTCAAAGAAATCCTAATGGTAAATTCTATGTTCGTCCTTTATTTCAAATACAAGTTCACTCTAAAGATAGTTTATTGTTAATGCAAATTAAAAATTATTTAGGTGGTATTGGAAATATTCATATTAAGGGGAATAAATCAATATTTGCGATAAGATCTTTAGATGATATTTTAAAAATCATTTCACATTTTGATAATTACCCTTTAATAACTCAAAAAAGGGCTGATTTTTTACTATTTAAGGAAATAGTCTATAAATTAGTTGGTGGGGAACATTTATCAGCCAAAGGTTTACAAGAAATTGTAAATATTCGTGCTTCGATAAATTTAGGTTTATCGGATTCCTTGAAGGCTATTTTTCCTAATACTGTCCCTGTTCCTAGACCCCTTATAGAAAATATTTCTATTCCTGGTTCTGAATGGATGGCGGGATTTGTTTCAGGTGAGGGTTGTTTTTTAGTTAATTTGGCTAAATATGGTGAGGGTAAATTAGATAGAGTTTCATTAAGTTTTAAGGTATCTCAACATTTAAGAGATGAATCATTACTAAGATCATTTATTGCTTTTTTTGGATGTGGTATATTCAATTATCATGCTGGAAAGAGTAAGTTGGGTGCTGGAGTATTTATTGTTAGAAACTTTTCGGATATAGGAGATAAAATAATTCCATTATTTAATAATCATGAGATAAGAGGTATTAAAAGAGAGGATTTTGAGGATTGAATTAAAGTAGCTGAAATTATTAAATCTAGGACTCATCTAACCGAAGAGGGGATAGATAAGATTCGTGAAATAAAATCAGGTATGAATAGTAACCGTTCGGGTTACTAAGATATTTATAGTACTTAGCTGAGTTGCAATAGGTTGCCCAATTAATTTGGTTAATAATAGCCAAATTTTTAAAAAAGATTGGATTAATTGCAAGAATATCAAAACCCCGATGTTTATTTGATGATTTGCAGCGAAGTTTGTCTTAGTTTTATCATAGTAGTACGTAGTACTCACTACACTTTACTTTAATGATAATAGACAAAACCGTTCAACGACTAATAGGTGAGTAAAACTAACAATAATCCTATATAAAGATCCAATACCCATTTAACTGTTAACATAACGTAGCTAAAGCTACAGTTTAAGGAGGGTAAATACATAGTCTGAACAATATAAAGATATATTGAAAAATTAATTTAAGTTAAGATTTATTAACTAATTAATTGTTAACATGCTTGACTATATTGGTACAAGTTTTATTTAATTATTAATTAAATGAGTAGTATGACATTATTAATTTTATTTGTATGTATAATAGCTATTTTATTTTTAGCTATAAATTTTATTTTTGCTCCTCATAATCCTAAAAATTGAATAGGGAAATCAATAATAAATTGGGATAAACTATCAAATTCCGGGAACGCCTTAAAGATTCTGATACCAAGCAATATTTGAAAAAATATGAGTGGCTGAACTAATTACTCAGGTATGGTAACAATTCAGAATATATACGAAAGTTTAATAGGTAATCGCGGATCTAAGTCAGTATTATATAATTATAATACTGTAAAAGAGCAACGAGTAAATGGTAGTTGCATTAGATATATTAATAGAAAATATAATTTAATGTTAAAATGTACTCTAGTGGGCTTCGAAAGAAGTTATCAAATCAAAATCCCTTCTAACTCTATAAATTTAATAAGAAATTTATCTACGCTAGAATCTAAACTAGATCCTTCATATGTAACTGGATTTACAGATGGTGAAGGTTCTTTTATATTAACTATAATTAAGGATAATAAATACAAAACAGGTTGACGTGTTGCGTGTAGATTTGTAATAAGTTTACATAAAAAAGATTTAATATTATTAAATAAGATTAAAGATTTTTTTAATACTGGTAATGTTTTTTACACTAACCCCCAGGGGGCTCGTAAAGATGCTTCACAATACCGTGTAGAATCCTTAAAAGGTTTAGAAATTATAATTAACCATTTTGATAAATATCCCTTAAAAACAAAGAAACAAATTGATTATATTTTATTTAAATTAGCTTATAATTTAATTAAAAATAAAAACCATACTACGAAAGATGGTTTATTAAAACTTGTTGCTTTAAAGGCGGGTATGAATAAAGGTTTAAATAATGAATTATTAATTGCTTTTCCTAATATTGTTCCTATCTTAATACCTGAAATTTCGAGCTTGCGTAGCGAAGCTCCTCCGCTACTAAATAAAAATATAGAAGCTTTTTGTTTTTGATTAACAGGGTTTACAGATGCTGAAGGTTGTTTTAGCGTTGTAGTATTTAAAAATAAGACATCTAAATACGGAGAATCGGTAAAATTAAGTTTTATTTTAACTCAAAGTATTAGAGATGAATATTTAATTAAAAGTTTAATTGAATATTTAGGATGTGGTTATACAAGTTTAGATGATAGAGGAACAATTGATTTTAAAGTATCTAATTTTTCTAGCATAAAAGATATCATTATTCCATTTTTCAATAAATATTGTTTAAATGGTAATAAATTTTTAGATTTCGCAGATTTTAGTAAAGTTGTATCCTTAATGGAAAATAAAAAACATTTAACTCAAGAAGGATTAGATGAAATAAAAAAAATCCGTGATAAAATGAATACAAATAGAAAACAATAGTTTAAATTACTAAGGTCAATTATTATTTATAGGTATGAGAAATTTGATTCAAACGTATCAAGAAAAATATAGTATATTTGAGTGTGGTTTTCACAGCTTTTTGGGTCAAAACAGAACTCAATTTGGAGTAAAATTCTTTATATTTGCTTTGGTTTATTTATTATTAGATCTTGAAATTTTATTAACATTCCCTTTTGCTGTTAGTGAATATATTAATAATGTATATGGACTATTAGTTACTTTAGGTTTTATAGTTATTATTACTATAGGATTTATATATGAATTAGGTAAAAGTGCACTAAAAATAGATAGTAGACAAACATTGTTTATTACTAAAATAAATGCAAGTTATATTACAGAATCTTTAAATAAGATTAAAAAATTATAAAAATTTATTCCTGCGGCGCAAGCTCGCCTATTTCTTTTTTTAGTCCCTTATTCTAAAGAATAAGGGGACAAAATCGAATACGGAGCGGTCGAAGCTACTAATTTTTTTTGTTATTTTTATGATAAAAAAAAAAAAAAAATACTAGCCCAGGACTTAAAGGTCCTGTGCCTACGAAGTACGAAGTACGAAGTCGCAATACTGGTTCGTTAGTCACTCGATCCAGATTGAGGAATGTGTGCTTCGCTATTCGGATAGCGAAGCACACAAACAGTTTAAGTATCTGTCTGCGTTTTTCAATTTTTACAACGATTAAAATATATAAGTAATGTAAATGATATTTATTTAAATAAAGTATTATATTTATTTACATCAATTTTTCTATTATGTTATAAAATATATAAAGTATTAAAATAAAATAATAAAAAATTAATCGTGACCGTACTTCGTACGGTGCTCACTATGAAGTACGACAATTATAGGGTAAACTATCTTACATTTGTTTTATGTATAATGCTCTTTTCTACTTCGTAGCGAAGCATGCATGCTTCGCTACGAAGAAAGGACTAAAAAATAAAAACTTATAAATTATCAGGTCTGCTTAGAAGTACGCGTACGCGTATCTGTGCTTACTTCTTATTTCGTAGTAATAAGTCAGAAGTAAGCACAGATATATAATATAAATTCTTAGATTAACAGGTTTAAATAATTTAATTATAAAAAAACTAAAATAAATATTCAATAGTATAATGATAAGGATTATATATATTTTTTTTATTAAAATAAAAATGATACAAGCAGCAAAAATTATAGGTACAGGTTTAGCTACTACTGGTTTGATTGGAGCAGGAGTAGGAATTGGAGTTGTTTTCGGGGCGTTAATATTAGGTGTGGCCAGAAATCCTTCTTTAAGATCGCAACTTTTCTCTTACGCAATTTTAGGATTTGCGTTTAGTGAGGCTACTGGTTTATTTGCATTGATCCGTGGGCTCTAAGGAAGCCCAACAAGGTCTAGAAAAGTCATTTTAAAGTAATGGCTAGTTTTATTACTATTACTATAGTAGTAAAGCAAGATTTTCAAATTGCGAGGATGCCCTAAAGACTAAGCAACCAAGTTTAGGTAGTAATACACTAAATGGCACAGGTAATGACTCGTGGTATGGTAAAATCGCTTAGTATATAAGAAATCTAAATGGGTTATTTGCAGCCAAGTACCGTGTATAACTTACAAGGTATGCAGTTCAACGACTATATGGAAATCGGCTACAACGGCTTAAGACATAGTCTGACCTAGTACGAAAGTACTGACTTCCCTTTCCAACAACTTATGAAAGGAGAAGTGTCTTATTTTATGATTAGTAATCAAATAGGTTGTATCCGAGTCCTTAATCCCCCCCTTGTAGGAGGAAGGGCTATAATACATTAACTCTCATAATTTAATTCGGGAAAGATCACCTTATGCCTCATAACGAACATTAAATATAATTAGTACTTATAGGTAAAAGATTCTTGCTTGGATGGCATTCTTATTATTATATGTTGCTTAACTAATTGTTTAATTTTAGAATATTTGGTTTTTTACGCTACACTTTTTAATTCGGTCTCGCGAGCCGCAGGTGTCGAAGGCTACAATAGTAAATCTTCTAATCCGGGGGCGAGCTTCGCTAGTAAATTAATTTCTCTCGCTTTTAGAACGAGTAGACGTTATTATTCTTCAGTAGCTCCGAATTCCCCAGATAGCAAAGCTCGGGAATTCGGGGCTGAGAAAACAAGTCAAGAACCTAAAGGGATCAGTGTTACAGATCTTAAAACGAATATAACTACTACTTATGTCTCTATATCCAAAGCAGCTGAAGGGATGGGTACGTCTGTAAAATCCCTTACTAAATACATTAATTCTTTAGAGCCTGATAAACTTCCTTACTTGGACAGATATTTTTTGATTAGCGATAAAGTTATTACTACTATTAGACTTAATCCTGGAAAACCTGACAATTCGTCAGGAAACGGATTAAAAATCCCTAAAACTTCTTGAAAAAAAGAGTTGGGTGATCAATATAGAAAGCATAACTTAATTGTAAAATTCCTAAAGGAGGGTAAAGAACCCAGCAAAGAGTTTTTAAATCTACTTCTTTCATTTGTGCCATCGTCATCTTTAGTTACGGATGCTCATTTAGAATTATGTGATAAGATTTATAAAGCCAGGGTTGCAATGACTATACCTTTCCCTAATACAGAACATGTTGCAACACTTAGGGCTTTAGTAGGAGGTGAGAGTTATGAATCTAAGGTTAAAACTGCAGGTTGTTATATTCTGACTGGTACTAAAAAAGTTGTTTCTCCTGTTACAAAATTAGAGAGCGTGGAATGTTATATAGGTCAAAGTATGCATTTAGGTAATAGAATTAAATCTCACACTAAAGGGGGTAATCATAATTCTACTTGAGAATTTATTAACTCTATTCGTGATACAGGTAAATTAGAATTGTGTATTGTACCTGACAATTTGGCTCTTGGCGGCTTAACTAAAGCTCAATTTGTAACTTTACTAGAACAGTATTTAATTCTAAAATTAAAGCCGACTGTAAATAAAAAACTCTTGGCTTTACCTGGAATAGTTTGGACACCTGAGGTGATTATGAATCACCTAGAAAAGGTGTCTACTACTGTTTATGCTTATAAAAAAGAGCATACTAGTATGATACTTTTACAGATATTTCCGACTACAAGGTCTGTAGGATTAAGTTTAAATAAAGGAAAGTCTTTCTTTTCGAACTTAATTACCAGAACAGACGGATGATTCAGGGATTTCTTTTTCACTAACACTGAATTAGAGGGGGCAGAAGTGAGATTAATATCTATTCAAGAGTTTACCGAAATTTTAGATGAAGCTTCATCTGAAAGAGTAGGAACTTCTGTACGTGTTACAGATGTAGCTACAGGTGAAATTACTGAATATATTTCTCTGAGAGCTGCATCTCGTGCAATAGGGATTGACAATAAAGGCATAAAAGATAAAGTAGCAAATTCAAAGTTATATAAAAATAGGTTTAAATTTGAAATGGTTTAAAGTGTAGCTGTAGCTAGATTACCTCCGTAAGAGAGAAGTCTGCCGGGGTCCCCGGCCTGCAGTAATGCATAGCCACCCCTACGGGCGCAAGCCGCAAGCTGCAAGCTGCGTAGGTGCCGTAGCGATAGCGAAGCTCCTCGGCTTCCTCCTCGGGACCCGGACGAGCCCGAACTTCGTACGCTAGCCCGAAGCTAGCCGCAATAAAAAAAAAAGAAGGTAATCTTACGCTATTTTAGGATTTGCGTTTAGTGAGGCTACTGGTTTATTTGCTTTAATGATCCTAAGGTCTTAGGAACCTTATTAGGTTGTTTAAAGTCTAGATGAACTCTAGGCTAGTGAGTCTGTATTTATTGAGCAACAAAATACAGATAGCGAGATTTTCAAATTGCGGGAAACTCCTAAAGATCTTTCAACTAAGTAAGTATGGTAACATAACTTATGGCACAGGTAATGACTCGTGGTACAGTAAAATCGAAAGATATACAAGAAATTAAATGGAGAATCCGCAGCCAAGCTCTTAGTGTTAAATAACCCTGAGAGTGCTGTTCAACGACTAAATGTAAATCGGCTTTTATTTAATATAATTAGCTTAAGATATAGTCTAACCTAGTATGAAAATACTAACCTCTAAATAAGGTATAAACCTTAGGGTTAACGAATTTTACTTTAATATCTAATTGGTAGTAGGTATTAAAAAAAAATAAGTTAGGAAAAGATCACCTATGTCTCATTCGTGAATACGAATTAAGAGACTAAAGATCCTTGCTTGGGCATTTTTACTTTTATACGTTGCTTAATTTTATCAGATATTGATAAATATTCTACCTATCTTTCTAGAATTTGCCCTGTCTTGTCTACCTTCTGACATACTTCGTATATGAGGGCTGATAATAAAGGGCGCCCCGGTTTAAAAAAAATATCTTGCTTTAGGGGCAAGTTTCTACAACTAAATACAAGACGTAATTACAGCACGGATGCTTGTTCAGATAATAATAAAAAAATTCGAGTTTATGATGTTAAGAGTAATATAACTACTGTCTATTTGTCAGTCAATAAGGCTGCATCAAACCTTAAGGTTGATGTCAAATCTCTTAATCGTCATATTTTATCTAAAAGTCTATTAGGGTTAGATACATTATATAAGGATCAGTACTTAATCAGGGTTGAATTACCTAAATCTCCTGAATTATCAGATTATACCGGATCTGATGCTTTAACAGATATAGATTTAAATACTTTAACATTAAACAAAATATATGCTTATTTTCCAGATAAAAAAACCGTGGCTTATGTTTTTGATAGTATTGTAGATACTTGCCGGACATTAACACCTAATAGGTGTAATAAATTTACAGATTATCAATTAAAAAATAATAAAAATGTACAGCATATACTTCGTGTTATAAATAAAGGAGTATTAACTAAAACAGAGGTAGGTAAATTTTTTTTGTTTAAAAATCCGGGGTTTTCAGCTTGTTTAGCTTTAGTGGTTTGGGGTACTAATTTGTATAGTACGGTGGGATCTAGTTTTACTCGAGAGGAGCGTAGTATGATAACAAAGTTACCTAGCTATCAGTTTAGTATTATTATAGGGGTCATTTTATCGGACGGAGGTTTGGCTACTTCAGTACGTAGTAATAATTATTTTTTACGGTTTAAACAGTCTTTAGATAAATCTGGGTATGTATGGTTTGTTTTTTCTTATTTAGCTCACTATTGTTCTAGCTTACCATATTTAGTTAGAGGAAAAAGAGCTGGTAAGGAAACTAAAGCTTTAGAATTTTATACTAGAGCCTTACCATGTGTTACTGAAATGTATTTTCTGTTTTATTCTGACGGCGTAAAAAGCCTTCCATCTAATATTTACGAACTTTTAACTCCTGTAGCTTTAGCCCATTTTATAATGGGGGATGGTTCTGCACGAGACTATGGTTTAACTCTTTGTACTGATTGTTTTACTATTAATGATGTGGTTAAGTTAATGAATGTTTTAATTTTACGATATGGTATAGATAGTACATTACAAAAAAAGAGGGATAACCAATATCGTATTTATATTAAATCTAGTAGCATGCCTTTACTTAGATCCATTGTAACTCCGTATATGCATTCTTCTATGTTGTATAAACTAGGTAAAGTGTAGTCGTAGCTTCGCTACTCCGTGCAGGGCGGGCGATTTGGCTGTATAATTAATTTATCATCAGGTACGGTTAACCATTCTAAGGTTTACTTGCAAAATGTAATATTAAAACTTAAAAGTAGTTTTAATATGAGGGTGGATAGCCTGCGGCTACTTCGTAGCGCTAGCTTGGAGGGTATTCAAGTAACCATAAGCAACTGGGTTGAGCAGCAAATAGCTCAGTATAAAGGGGGTAAATTGCAAAGAGTACATAGTGTTGTTTAACTAACATGTTAATTTGCAGCTAAGTTTAATATAATACATAAAATATATATATTAAAAATGTTCAACGACTAGTAGATGAGTAAAGTATTAACAATAATTCTACCATGTGCGCCTCCATATTTTATAATATAAAATATAAGACATAGTCTAGACAAGGGAGAGATCTCTTGGTATACTAAAGTATATATGTCGTAGCTTATTTAATATACTTTAAATTGTACAATTTTAGTCGAAAATTTTCGACTATTGTTAATAAATCATTTAATTCGCCAAGTAGTTACGATCCTGTAAAAACATATTACGATCCTAAAAATGAAAGAGAACAGATTCGTAAAGATAATAACGGGAAAGTAGGAGTTTATGTGTGACAAAATAAAATTAATAACAAACTGTATGTAGGTAGTGGTGATCCCCTATACTTAAGATTAAGTGATTACTATCAACCATGATATCTAAATAATAAAAAAAATTTATACATTGTAAGGTCATTGAACAAATATACGATGAATAATTTCATTTTACATATCATGGAATATAGTGATTCAGATAATATTATAAAATGTGAACAAAAATGAATTGATTTATTAAATCCAGAATATAATATTAATCCTACAGCTGGAAACAGTACAGGGTTTAAACTTAGCGAGGAAAGTAAAAATAAAATAAGGGTTCTAGCTACAGGGAGAAAACATTCCGAGGAAGTTAGAAATCTTATGAGCAAGAATCGTCAAGGTATAAATAATAATTTTTTTAATAAAACACACACTCCTGAGACTATAGAGAAATTAAAAAATTTAGCTCAAAATAGAACACATGTTCCTGTTAAAGGGTTAGACGTAGAGATAACTGACCTGGAAACTAAAATTACTACTACTAGTAGTAGTGTGAGAGAGGCGGCTAAATTTTTAAACTCGGGTATTAAAACTTTATTAAGGAGAGAGAAACTTCAATTAGTTAAAGGTGTTAATAAGCCATATAGAAACAGATACATTATTATCATAAACAGAGATAATAATTAATAAAAAGTATTCGCTTTAATGATGGCATTTTTACTTTTATACGTTGCTTAATTTTATCCTATATTGATAAAAATTCTACCTATCTTTCTAGAAATTGCCCTGCCTTGTCTACCCCCTTACATACTTCGTGCATGAGGGCGATTTGGTAGGGTAATTAATTTATAATCAGGTACGATGAACCATTCTAAGGTTTGCTAGCAAAATGTAATATTAAAACTTAAAAGTAGTTTTAATATGAGGGTGGGGGCGCAAGCAATACCGCTCGGAGGGAATCAAAGAAACCAGTAGCAGCTGGATTGTCTAATTACCGTTAGCTATTTATAGTAGCTTGCGGATCTTAAGGGTAAGCAAATAGTTCAGTATAAACAGGTTTATTCGCCTTGATCCGTGGGTCCTAGCGAAGCACAGCACAAAAAATTTTCCTGTGATTTTTGTTATTCTAATGCATTAGCATAGGCAGTAAGCTGCTTTCAATTATTAATATATTTCTTAAGGGGAATATCAAGATAGAATTTATAATTAATAATAAATTATTATGTATAGTATATTAAGTAATATTATATACTTTGATGCTCCAAGTCCGTGAGGAATATATTTCCAAGACAGTGCTACTCCTCAAATGGAAGGTTTAGTAGAATTACATGGTTGTCGTGTATAAGAACCAAACTCCGGGGACATCCTAAAGCTCTATCTACCAAGGAATTAAAGGAAATTTTAATTCTGGCTAAGCTAATCACTTAAGGTATGGTAATAACGATAGAGATAATTAGAGCTTGCTATATTTCAATTTCATAGAAGGGCGCAAGTTCTAAAAATGGACTATCGCGGATCTAAGTCAGTTTATTGTTGTATAATAACATTACTGTAAAAGAGCAACGAGCAGACGGTTCTTCGGATAATTAAATCCGTAAGGTGTGCTCTAGGCGCTGGGAAACCAGTCTTTAGGTTAAAACAAAACATCATAGGGGGTACTATTCAGTTGGTGCCCCCCGAAGGCGCGAAGCATCCTTCGGCAGGATGCTGAAATTGATTTATGTTTATACCAAAGTTAAAGCTATTTATTAATAATGACTCATCATAGAAACTAAGGAGTGGTTGCTGGCTGGCTTATTTAGGCATACTTCGAAGCAGCACCCTACCTTTGGCGGGCTCTAAGTATTTATTATTTCATAGCTTTTACGTTTATCTTTTATAATGTTAAACCTCGAAGGCTTAATAATACTTTACTATAGAAACCTTTGCCTCTTTCAGACGAAGTACTCCTTAGCTTTTTTTAGTCGATATTATTATCTTCGCAGAATGTAAATACATTCTTAGGAAGGGTGAACGCTTCGTCTAAAAAAAATAATCGAACGCTTCACCTAATAAAACGGGCAATAATAAGTTAAATTTATCCAGTCTAAGTTGTACTTATGATGCTCATTTATGCGCAGCTTCGCTCTTACAGCGAAGTGTAAATGTACGGAAGTTACGTGAGATAAAATTAGGTATGAGGAATAAAGGAGTTTCTTGCCAAGTAAACACAGGACACTACGCCAATTTCACTAGTTTGGCTGCACCCAAGAACCAACCATTAAATCCTAATTTCATTACAGGGTTTATAGATGGGGAAGGATGTTTTCACATAACTATGGCAAAAAAAACTGGATATAGAACGGGCTATAGTGTTAACCTTTCGTTCTCAATAGGTTTACACAGCAAGGATACAAATTTATTAAAGTCTATTCAAGAATATTTCGGGGGTATTGGGATTTTAAGTGTTAGCGATTCAACGGTGTATTGGAGAGTTTTGGCTGTTAAAGAGCTTAAGGTCATAATATCTCATTTAGACGTATATCCTCTTTTAACCAAAAAATATCTAGATTTTGTTTTATTTAAGGAATCTTTCAGGTTATTTGTTAATAAAAACCACTTAACCAACGAAGGTCTAATAAACATGGCTAGTATTAAAGCATCTATGAATAAAGGTTTATCTGAAACCTTAAAGGCGGCTTTTCCTACATACGGAATAATAGATCCATTATCCTTATCTAAAGGGTCGACAGTAGCGACACAGGTAGGTAAGTCTATTAATCCTTATTGAGTAGCGGGGTTTACTGAGGCAGAGGGTTGTTTTTTTGTAGTTATTCAAGAAAATAAATCTACAGCTGGATACCAAATAAAAATAGGTTATCAGGTCACTCAACACACCAGGGATCAAGCTCTTATCAAGAGCTTAAGAGATTTTTTTGGTTGTGGTAGATCAGAGCCTAATGGTAAAGCTGCTATATCCTTTCGTATAACAAAATTTAAGGATATTGCAGAAACAGTTGTACCTTTTTTCGATAATTACCCTATTTTAGGTTCTAAATTGCAGGATTTCTTAGATTTTAAGCGTATAGTTAAGCTTATGGCATCTAAATCTCATTTAACGCCAGAAGGCCTTAATGAGATTAAAAAAATAAAATCAAGAATGAATTCTTTAAGATAAATAACCCTAAGTCTGTGTGAAGATCTGTATTTTAGCCGCGCTAGCCGTAAAAAAAAAATAAAAAAAAAAGAGTGCTCTAGGTAGCCAGCGAACTTGCACCCCCGGGTAGCGATAGCGAAGCTCCTCGTGCTTCTTTTTCTGTCCCTATCCAAGATATCTGAAATAGCCTCATACTTTATATCTCGTATTGCTTTTACCTTACTTTAACCTGCGTCATGTAGCACCAAATAAGTACAAATAAATACTGTCAAATTTAACTTCAATTTTCTTGAATAGTAGACTAAACTGTTTCTATATTTAGCATTAAAAAAAACATGGACAATATCATGTATTATTTAGTTATAATTTTGTTTGCTGTAGGTTGGATATTATTATCTATAGTAAGAAATTTTGTAAGCGAAAAATCTCCTATTTCACATAAGTACTTAGTACACGGTACAATGATAGAGCTAATTTGAACTATCACACCTGCAATTATATTAATATTAATTGCTTTCCCTTCGTTTAAATTATTGTACCTTATGGATGAAGTGAGTGATCCTTCAATGTCAGTATTAGCAGAAGGTCTCTTTTTCTTTTTTGGTGGCCTTAAATTATTTATATTATATGTTTTTTATAAAATAGAAGATGCCTGTTTTGTACAACACTCAACAGGAGAAAAAAACAATACTTATGTATCTTATAACAGACTAGCTCATGTCGAGGATAATGGTTATTCATCATATTCTAAATCTCGTAAATTTATTAGCTTAAACTTCCAAAGAACATTCCACACAAAAATTAGAGCTTCTAGTAGAATAGGACCCCACAACCAAGATGTTTTATCTGTAGTGGTAGGTTCTTTACTAGGAGATGCTTATGCAAATGCTAGGACAATAGAAGGGACTAGAATATCATATAGACAGAGTGATATCCATAAAGATTATTTATTTTGATTATATGAGTTTTATTCACAAAGAGGTTACTGTTCAAATCTTAAACCCAGAAAATATACAAGAAAACTTAAAGATAAAGAGTTTTATGGTTATGAATTTAATACTTTTACTTTTAGAAGCTTTAATTGAATTCATAAATTATTTTACAAAAAAGGTGTAAAATATATAAATCCTAATTTAAAGTTATATTTAACTCCTTTAGCTTTGGCTGTATTAATAATGGATGATGGTTGTTGAGCAGGTAATGGGGTTAGAATTGCAACTAATTGTTTTAAATTAGAGGAGGTAAGATTACTAGCAAATATGTTAGTAAAACTTTATGGTTTAAATTATACAATTCAAACTATAGAGGGTCATTACTCTATATATATTACAAAAGATTCTATCCCTAAGTTAAGAAATCTAGTGTTACCTTATATAATACCTAGTATGAGATATAAACTAGGAATAAAAGATAACCAATAAGTATAAGTTCTTTTAATAAATATATGATATAAATAATAGTCGTGAGATTAGTAGAAAGAAGTAATTAAATAATAGAGCCATATTTAGTTAATATACTATAATAAGTATAAGTTTCAATTTATTAATTTCTAAGATCTCGACAGGGATCTTTAAGAAGATAATATCTTTTTTGGCGACACGAGTGAAAACAGTCAATATATTATTATTTTCAGTATCGCCTATTTAGTAGGTAGCTTTAATTAAATTAGCACAAATAATAATACAAGACTGTCAGTAGATAATTTTTGTTTTTTCAAATCTATTGCAACAGACTGGGTCACTTGTGGGTGGCTAATTATAATAGCTGCTTAATGTACAGTCGATATATATAGCACCAATGATACTGATCTTACCAGTACCCTGATTTTTTAAACTCAGATAATGAATTTGTAGAATTTGATTCTTATATAGTACCTGAATCTGATTTAGAGGAAGGAACATTAAGAATGTTAGAAGTAGACAATAGAGTTATATTACCCGAATTAACACACGTAAGATTTATTATAACATCTGGTGACGTTATACATTCATTTGCTTGCCCATCTTTAGGTATAAAATGTGATGCCTATGCAGGTAGGTTAAATCAAGTATCTGTTTTTATTAATAGAGAAGGTGTGTTTTATGGTCAATGTAGTGAAATCTGTGGAATTCTGCACAGTTCTATGCCTATAGTTATAGAATCAGTTTCATTAGAAAAGTTCTTGAGCTGATTAATGGAACAATAGATAAATTAAGAGATATTATGAGCATAATACATTATATGTTTAATGGTAATGGTAATGATAATAGAGTGCTTACTTCTTATTTCTTATTTCGGGGCGGTCGTAGTAGTAACCTAGCGTACTTCGTATGCAGCAAGCAAATCTAAGTTATTACGATTATTCTTCGATTCGATTCGATTCTATTCGATTCGATTCTGGATGAATGAATGAATGAATGGATAGTAACCCCCGAGCTCCGCTACCCCGAGCTCCGCTACCCCGAGCTCCGCTACCGATAACCACCCCCGAAGGGGCTCGGGCTCGGGATATATCTGTGAATAAGCTATTAGTAAGTCCGCCTTATAATACTTATTTAAACATTTGCTTTATTATACTTAATTCTTAACTCAGTTGTTAATTTTTATAATACTGTCAAAACTAGAACCACAGAAAAAAAAAACAAATTTTTTATGCAATTATTAGAATATAAATATAACTCTTTAAATAGTACATTGGCTCATAAGCTTTTAAATAGTAGAGCGTCGCATAATCCTAATATTAGGAATGATAATAGTATTACAGATCAAATTAGTAACAACCCATCAACATCTAGTCCTAGCATTGTTTGTGATAGCGTATTTCCTTATGAACTTAGCAGTTGCAATAATGGTTGTCATATCGGTACAGCGGATTATATTAAAAGCTTTATCTTTGTTATACCTGAAAAGTTAGCGGGTATGTTAACTTTAACTTGTGATGTTGTTACTAATAATTTTATTTTAATTTTATCTTGTGGAATAATTATACTTTTAGGTGGTCTTGGTTTAACTATATCATTAATGGATCAGCATCCAGAGCCAGAACTAGTACCACAACCTCCTATACCTTGGTTGGTGCCGATGCCAGGTCCTTATGGTAAACCGTGGCGAAAAGGTGGGTGAGCTCTACCTGTAATAGGAGGGCATGAAGGTTGTCCTCAACCCATTGAACCTGAAGTTAAACCAACACCACCTTCTAAAGTCCCTTTTGGAGATCCGGGTTTACCACCAAAGACAAAATAAATCTATTGCTTGTTTTTGTCTTTGTTTTTAGTAGCCGTATCAGAAAGAAGAGGCTCGGCTCGTAATATTTGAATTTTTTTTCCCTTTATTAAGATTAAGTTATGCTCTGTATTATCAAATGTTGTAGGTCATTATTTAACTTTAATTCTATACTAATTAGTAATTGCGGTACTAAGCGCTAAATAATTTAGAATTAAATAATATAATGACTACAGGAAACAATGGTAATATAAACTATGCGAAGCAGAGCTAGATGTACTAAAGGGTATGAAGTAAATAGTTTACACTTTGATGGCAAATCTTAAGTAAGAGGTTCGATTCCTCCATACCCTAGTTTCTAGCAGTTCGCAGCTTCCCATGCTTATTTCTATCCTGACCCATCATATTCTCACTGAGGGATAATACGATCTTTGATTTTTCTTAATTAAATTAACCTTTGTTTTCCCCTGCTGATACGAAGTACTGCAGCTTTGCTTAGAAGTTCGCCTGCCTGCCGCCTATTTCATAGAAGAGAAGCCGGCTGCAGCAGCTGCAGTACTTCGTAGCACCCCGTCCTTCGTCTATAATAGAGAGCAAGCGACGGTTTTTAATCACAAAAAACGCAGGAGAAGATGTTTTTTTAAGAGACGGTCGCTTGCGCTCGCTGGCGCTCGCTTGCGGTCGCTTGAGGTTGCGCATAAAAAACATCAGATATTTCTGTAGCCGTACGAAGTTCGGCTGGTGTTTGTTTTATACTGAGCGATTATACTAATATATGTTGTGAGTCGATTCTTTGTATAGTGCGTTTATTTACATCTTTTTTGTTTTTAACTCACTCTATATCAAATAATTCATAATATTGAATTTTATTTTTAACTACTATTTCGACAGTTCTAGCTTTCTTATCTAATACCCTTCCTGTTTCTTCTATATATCGAAGTAAGTATTTATCAAATTGATCTAAATAAGGATCATTAGAATATAATTCCATATAAACTGAAGCTAGTATAGTCTTTAATGTTTCAACTTTATCAACAGTAGTAGCAAAACAATCATGAATTGATAAAAATTGATAATCTTTATATACACTACTGAACTTATTATATAATAAACTTAATGAAGTAGCATCTAAAGAATGAATTAAATTAGGCATTAAAGCTCTCACTTGTTTTAATTTATCATATTTATTTCTATTAACAACTTGAAGATTAATTTTAGTAGCTTTGCTACGCCGTCCGTATTCGATTTTGTCCTCTTATTCTAAAGAATAAGGGACTAAAAAAAGAAGGAGCCAGCCATCCATCCAGTCCCTTACTAACCCCCGAAGGGTAACCCCCACCCCCGAAGGGTAACCCCCACCCCCGAAGGGTCTCGGGTGCTTTGCGCCTTCGGAGGCAGAAAAAATAACTAATTATAGTCCTGAGAGTAATAAATGTATTGATGAAGTATTTGGATTTTTCTATTGTAAGATTAAAGCTAAAGATGGTTTATATTTAGGGTTATTACCAGTTAGAACTCCTAAAGGTTTAATATTTCCTGTAGGTGAATGAGAGGGTTGATATTTTAGTCTTTCCCCGCCCAGCATATAGCTGGGGGTAGCGGAGCTCGGGGTAGCGGAGCTCGGCTTTGAAAAAAATGTATTTACTAAATATATTCATGATGTTTATAAAATTAAAGCTAACCCTGTTAATAATAGTCAAAAAACTGTAGCTAAAAGTTTCCTTAATAATTTATTGGGAAGATTTGGTATGGATTTACAAAAGCCTAAAACAGAAATAGTGAACACTGAAAGATTTAATGATATATCAATAAAGTATAAGGTTACTTCTTATACAGATATTAATCATGGTCAGTATTTAGTAACGTATATACCTACAATAGATTCAGAAATAGTTAATAGCCATAACTTAGATTTATTAACAATATTAAAAGATAATCCAGATTTAGAAATACAAAGTATGGATAATACTTCAATTGTTATTAGTGCTGCTATTACAGCATATAGTAGAATTCATATTACTAAAATGAAGTTAGATATATTAGCTAAAAATAAAAATATATATTATTCTGATACTGATAGTATAGTAACAGATTTAGAGTTAGATAAATCTTTAGTAGATGGAAGTGAATTAGGTAAATTAAAATTAGAGCATAAAATAAAAGAAGGATACTTTGTAACTAATAAAACTTATGCTTTTATAAATGATAAGGGAGAGTTCAAAAATAAAGCTAAAGGTGTTCAAGGTACATCACTTACTTTAGATGATTATAAAAAATTAGTAATGAATACTAGTGTTAAAACAGCTATAAAATCAGAGCCCGAGCTTTGCATCCTACGGCAGGCGCGCGACCACCCCGAAGTACGAAGTACCAAAATTGATTGATATAAAGGTGATGTTAGTATTTATGAAAAAGAAAATATAGTTATTAATAGCGATAGTTATACTAAACGAGTTAAGATTTTTGAGGAACGCTTCGCCCATATGAGTCGCGGGTGTTCACTCCTGCGGACGAAGCCTCCCTTCGTCCGCAGGAGTAAATAGCTCATTGCTTATTTGACTCTACAATCTACACTAACGTATGTGTATCCGGCTTTTCTCTTTAGTACTTCGGGGTGGTCGCAAGCTCTAAAATACGAAATTTAAAATAATTAAGCAATGAATGAAAAAAAATAAAATAAAGTTAAAATAATTAAGAGATGGAAATGAAATATTTTCCATTAAAAAAATGAAAAAAATAAAATATTGTTACATAGTTAACATTAATACGTAAAAAGTATTCATCTATAAAAAAAACCAAAATGAATAATAATTCTAATTATAATTCTAATTCTAATAGTCCTAATTCTAGTATTAGCCATGATGATTCTAATAGAATTGGAGCAGGAGGGCGCGACGTACGAAGTTCGTGCTCGCCCCCCTGGGCCTTTCTACAAAGAAAGGCTTAAAGCTACATGGGGTGGAGGAAGCCGAGGAAGCCGAGGAAGCCGAGGAAGCCGAGGAGCTTCGCTATCGCATTCCTTACTAACCCCCGATAACCACCCCCGAAGGGGCTCGGAGCTCGGGCTCGGGTGGTGCCGTAGCGAAGCTCGGCTTCCTCGGCACCTACGGCACCTACGGCACCTACGGC
>PYSQ01000191.1:0-58918 GCA_003049435.1 Nakataea oryzae | reverse complement strand
CCCCTGGGTAGCCTCAGCCGCCGGGGCCCTGTCATCGCCTCCTTGTGCTCGCTAGCCTGATCCGGACCTGTGCTTGATGGCTTAGGTAGCCACTGGCGCGAATCCTTCGACGCGCTTGCCCACGCCCTCTGGACCTTTCTCAGCTCAGGCGCCCCCCCCTCCCCAGCCGAGCCGCACGCTATCTGCCAGGCATGTAGGGAGATAGCGAAACCACACAACCCCCATGTTAATCCCATGAAGGGCCGCAGCGAGCCACGGAGGGGTTTTTAAAGCCCCTCACATCCTGCTTCGTTCAGCTCCGGGGTGATCGCCCCCCCTCGCCTGGACTTGGCGGTAGCAAGCTTTCAATCCATTCTCGGCTGCGCTCTTTGCCTGGCAGTCTCGTCATCACCGCCGTGTGTGTGTGTGTGGTGGTTCGCTGTTCAGCTACCCACCTCCTCGACTTTGGCGTATTGGCCCCAGTGCCTCCATTCTTCACCATGTCGGATCCCAGCCAGCATGTTGCGCAGTACAACTCTACCACTCTCCACGGATGGCCGGCCATCGAGCAGATGCAATGGAATCGGTCGTGCCAAAGCTATGGCGAGTTCTTCGCCGCCTTTATGCAGCCCAACCTTTTCGACAAGACGCAGACCGCTGGCATAAATCTCCAGCTCGGCACAAACTGGATGATGAAGTCGTTTCCTGAGGGTTGGGACCAGACTCGCTTCGCGCCACTCGCGAGCGTAGGCCTCAACGAAACAAAATTCACGCCAGAAGAACTCCCCGCAGTGCAGCAGGCTGTGACAAGAATAATGTCGGGCTACTACCTGAGCCAGGTCCAAAACGTCCGGGAGCTTAATATAGCCTTCGTTATTCAGGTTCTCAACACTTCATATGCATGCCCGGCCGAGGCCTGCATGGCCATGGCAGCGAGCGCGAATCCGGACATGACAGGCATAGGTGTGAGTCCACCTGGAAAAACAACTCCATGTCTTCCTTGCTTGCACGGCTCGCTGACGGCACCGACGCGCAGGTCATGATTTCATACTACATAGAGGCCGGCATCGCCACCCTCTTTCTGATCTTCTTCACCATCCAGCGGTTCAAGTCCTGGGCGCACAAAAAGGCGCTCCGTGCCGGCGACTCGCGTCGTGCGGCCACGTTTTCCAGACCCGTTGCACGCCGCGTCATGGATGCCTTCCAGGGGACGCTCGAGAGCTTCCTCCTGGCCGCCATGCTGCTCGCTGCCGCCATGCTCGTCGCCGGCATTTTCGTCATTGCCGAGAATATTGAGGACCGGTTCAAGGTCAGCGGCGAGCTGGTGCCGGCCTCGTCGTACCACGACGTCCCGCTTTCGGTTCTCGCTTGCGCATTCGCCGTCTTCCCCGTGCTCGTTGCCTACTCCGTCATACGGCACCCCGGCCAAGGCGAGTCGGGCGCCCACAAAAAGTGGCTGGCCCGCGCCTCCCTCTTCGTCATCTGGATCCTCGGAATCGCCGTGGCCTACATGGCCCCCGTGGGTGACGCCGCCTTCAAGCAGACCGCGGGCGAGATCCAAGAGGAGCAGCAGTTCGCAGAGATGACTGGCCTGAAGCATGACATTATGGAATGGTGCGACCACCGGGGAGGCAACGCCTACCGCAACGGCCTCAAGGCCGCCATGGCCCTCGTCGTCGTCGCCCCGCTGACCTGGACCCTCGTCTTTGCCTTCCTGCACACCGGCTTCCTGATCCCGGGCGTCGCCGGCTCGAAATGGCTCCGCGTCTGGCTGCCGTGGTGCCGCCTGGCTATTGGGTGGATTTGCCTCGCCTTCACGTGGGGCGTGCTCGGATACCTGCAGTGGCTCAGGCAAAAGCTGAGGGACGCCAGCGGGAGGCTGGGCGAGGACGGCAAATGGGGATTCGGCCAGATCCTCGCCTTGTCCGTCTGGGTGCCTGTCATCTTCGAGTTCATCTACATCCTCCTGTGTAAGTGTCACATCCCCCAACCTGGCCCCGGCCCTCCCTGTTCCCAGCGTGCGGTCACGCATGGCTCCGATTGGTGTGCATGACTGCGGCGCGGCTTCGGAACGCCACGCTGACTTCAGGTTTCTTTGCTTCACAGGGGGGCTGCAAGACAGTCTTTCCGGGTCACTGCCCCCAGAGTACGAAGCCGTCCTCCGCCAATACCAGCCGAGTCACGACCCTGAACAGACCGACCCACGCTTCACCTACATCGGCGCCCTGCCAACCAAGGACACGGGGTACAAGGGCTACGGCGGGGGCGACGGCGGCCTGCACCACGCGTCCAAGACTCTCCCGGGCGGCTACGTCAGCACCGCGTCGACCACACCGGCCCTGGGTATATCCTCGCCCCAAACGTTTGGCATGTCCTCGCCCTCGACCATGTACGACCCGCATATGATGTCGCCTCAGTTCATGGTGCCAGGGCAGACATCGCCTCAATTCCAGATGACAGGCGAGCAGATGGAGCAGCTCCAGTTCTTTATGCAGCAGCAGCAGCAGCAGCAGCAGCAACCGCCGCATTTCAGGCCTCCACAATAAGGGGCACTCCTCGTTTTACAGTGCAGCGTTTGGTCCCAGGGCCTTGCTGCTCAGTTGTGGGATTTGTTCTTCCGCTTGACACGCCTGATGCTGGCATGGAGATTTATTTTATTAGTATTGTTCTTGTCCTCCGTCATATCTATCCAGACCTCGGCGCCTCAGCTTTGTACACGTGTAAATAAATCGCTTTTGTCTCTAGCTCGTTGCCAGGCGGAGCCTGGGCGGAAAGCCCGCGTATTTGGTACGTCCTCTGTTCTGTGTTGAACAACATGGATCGTGGATGTCTGTTTAATGCTTCCCGTTTCGGTCCTGCGTATTTGCTAAATTGCAGCTGGTCAGTACCAAGAAACACAGAGGACGTATATAGGTCGCGGGACCCCCTTACATTAATTAAGATTGTCTTGGATGACGATCACATCGGATTCTCTTGTACTCTCAAAGTCACCGCCAGCCTCTGTCATCCTCCTTGGAACCTCGGTCCCAATAGTAAGCAGAGATGTCACACCGGGTGGGCGCATAAGTCGGTGAGACTGATTATTTGCAAAGCATTTCCCCATTAATCACAAGTCGTCTGCTCGACCCACGCTTAAAGGGGCAATGCTCCTCTCAAGACCGAGGTCGATATAAATGAGGTATTTGTCGAGTCTTTGAACCAGGATAATTAGTGAATTTCGACCTACCGTCGGTGACACGCCATGCCGATTGGTGGGCCGTAATTATTTTACAACCAAAGAGACAACTAGTCTCCAGCCTTCAGACACTATCGCGCTAGTCTAACTTAAGATCGGTAGGCCTTGTGAAATAATTCGTCAATGTGGTTGAAAGACTTCATGAGTATACCTGGATAATCAAACAAAGCTCAACGGCCAACCAGATCAAGTGGCAAGCCAGACTTCCAGGATCCGGTGATGAAGCAGAAATCGCTAGTTACATCACGACACGACGGCTAAATGAATCGTCCTTTGCCTGGCAGTCGGTACACAGCCGGAGCCAAACCCGAGGCCAAGGCTGCAGCTCGCCGCTACTGCATGTCAGACTCCTCGAGCCCAATTATGGGCCAGAGTTGGTCATCGGCTACCATTGTCAAGACTCAACCGCCAAGAAGAGTTTTTTCTGATCGGAAGTAAGCTGTGGTTACCTTGCATATGTAGATCAGTATCTTTCCTACCTTCGGGCTCCTATCAACGTCATCGTAACGGTGCCATGGAATTCACATCATGCTCGAGAGGTTTTCATCACATACCTCGATTAGTTGTCTATGCCACCCAGCAACGTGAGTCTAGCCCATTTCAAACGGTTTCGGAGCTAAGGATTTGTTGCCCACAATACCCCAGTTGTTTTCCCAAACAAGGAATCCACATCGAGATCGGCATTTTGCTCCAGGCAGTATGATGATCATGTCCATTGGCAGCTTATCTCAGTCTTTTGCCCAAGGGTTCCCAGAGGCAGCTTCTGAAGGCTTGAGATTTGTCCCTCTCAAGAAGACAAGGAAGTTTGTGTATAAAAGAGACGGCCGCTCCGATTTCATTCTAACCTTTCTTTCCTCTCCTCAGGCTCAGTCACTAGCAAGCGCCACTCCTCCAATCTCTCACATCCAACCAGCTCAAGCCCAAGCCCCTTGTCGTATTCAATATGCGTTTCTTCACCGTTCTCTCCCTCCTGGGCCTCGGCGCTGCCGCCACTGCGATCCCTGACGAGGGCATTGCCGAAGGCGCCCTCCTCGAGTCCCGCCAAACCTGCTCGAACAGGGGGCCGGCCTGCGCTGGGGGAAATATTATCCAGCGCGGCTTTCCCTGCCAGTGCGGAGGCCAGGTTTCTCCCTGTGACCTTTGGGCTTGCCCCAATGGCCGCCGCGTACGTTTTTGCTTGTTTGGTCTCTTTTTGTTGTCTCTCGCATTCCTGTCTCGGATTAAGATTCCATCTAACAACATCTCCTGTTCTAGTCTGTTTGCGGCTCCCGTGGCTCTGGTTGCGTGCGGGTGTAAAAGAGCTAGCAGTTTCGGATACCTCCGCCCCTCAAACAGTAGCCAAACTGGGGTAAGTTTATATCATTGCTCAGGGTAATTCCATGTAAAATCCGGCCCTATCTAACCGACATGTAAACGCACAGATCTGGGGTGTACGACTTTTGCCATGTCTCGTGGATTGAAGCAGATTTTTCTTTTGTAACCTTCTCCAGCCTAGCTACAGTCACTCACTAGAATATCTCAAAAAACAAGAATCTGGCCAGCCTTCAACTAAACCTCTGAATCCTAGGCTTGCACGTGAGCCGGCTGCCACCATTGATCAGATGTTGCCAGCAATCCTGCAACGTCCGATCCGGTCAGCCTCGGGATTGAGGCAGATATCCTCTTTCTTTCCCTCGCCTTTGCAGTAGACGAGCACCTCCAGCTTCCTGGGACCGGCGTCCTCGCAAACGCCTGGGATTTGGCGGCCCTTTACCCTGGGTTTGGCATCAACCGGGAGGCACACATAGAGAGTGCTCAGCCAGTCTCCATTCTTTTCGCCGGGGTCAAATCTACCGGCTTTCTCCCCGCTTAGGCTAGAATTGGATCGGCCGGCTTCCCAGGCCTCCTTGATGACCTTCTCGTCGAAGCCTATGTATATCGTGAATCAGGGACAAGGAAATGTCAGCAGACATTCCAACTGCGCCAGAGGTATACTGGCCAAAGTGATAAATGAGCTTTTTGAGGCTCAAGCCAGGTCTCACAAACCTTGATCCTGGTGTAGAATGTAGCCGCAGTATGTGGCACCGGTCACGCAGTGCGCGCCGTTATTGCCGACTCCGGGAGAGTGCGGAGTGGAGCTGTTGGAGCTGGACTGTCCGTAGACTCCATACGGGAGAGTGATTGCCAAGAGCGGCAGTAGGCCTTGCAGTGTTTGCACCATCCTTGGGGAAATGCTGATCTGGAGGTTGGCAGAGCGGGCTTTTGGAGGTGGCTAAGGAGTTCCTTTGGTTGAGATTGTGCGTCAAAGTTTGGAGAGAAACAAGGGAGCAAGGCTGATATTTATACCAAGAAACAGCAACAGCTGCCAAGTTGAGTGCCCAAACATGACCGGGCCCATGTCAATTCCGGAAAGCACTACGGCGCCTCGTCTTCTGGGGATACACGCGGCTCATAAACTAACTGCCGAGTGAGTACTGATAGTAGAGATGCAGAAGCCGATACTATCTTGAGTCTTGAACCTCTGTACTGCTCATTCCCTGGGGTCTTACGACACCGCGGCGTTGGTCTTGGGATCCAATGGACGATCGAGCAACCGGCCGAATCTTTCTTTTCGCGCCCGGGAAGCCCGACTGCCGAGCCGGCAGTCTGGTACTGCGGTCCATCGCGTAATCTATGGGGGCCCTGATCCCCTGGCTGGCGAGAGAATTGGATACGAGGGTGATACAGGTTCGCGGGGCCATTGCCAGGCAGGCGCCCATCATGGAGCGCTAGCGATGACAAAAGCCCAAGTGGCAAACTGTCGGATTCGGCAGTTGGGATCTTTATTCTCAAGTCGGCCCTGATATACGAGGAGAAACCATCAAGAAGGCCGACGACCAAAGTTCACCCTGGACAGGATGTGTTCAGCTTGTGCGACGGCGGCAGACTCGTCTCTGGTCGATGGAGTTTAGTCCCACTTGCCGAGCCAGCCAGCCTTTTTGGCTGGTTAAAATTACGCGATTTCTGAAGAATTTCTCCCTGATTTGATTGGATGCACGTTCCCCAAAAGGCAGTACAGTGGCCGAATCGGGTAACGAGGTGGAGTGTTCGCCCACTCAGCGTTGCGCTTTCCTCACCCCCCTCGGTCTGCGCCGACCCCGCTATGCTGGCGTCAGTCCCAAAGCCTGGTCAGCAAAGCCGCAGCGCAAGAGTGTCCCAAGAAGAAAAGGGCAGTTACACCTGAGACGCCTCGAAGAGATCTGCCGCTGCCAAGGTGCAAAGAACCACCACCCTGGGATCTGCCGAATAGCCCAGAAAAACCAGGGGAGAGGACAATCACGTCTCCAAAAGAAAGAAGAAAAAGAAGGAGAAAAAAAAAAGCTTGCCGAAACAGAAGCTCGCACGATGTCATCAGCCGAGGCACCACCGGCAGCGCCGGCATCGACCACCATCAAGATCGGCACGCGACGGTCGCCGCTGGCGCTCAAGCAGACAGAGCACTTCATCGCGGACCTGCAGCGGGCGCACCCGGGGCTGACGTTCACGGTCAACGCTATCAAGACGCAGGGCGACAAGGACAAGGTGTCGCCGCTGCCGTCCATGGGCAAGGGCCTGTGGACCAACGAGCTCGAGGCCATGCTGGCGAGCGGCGAGGTGGATATGGTGCTGCACTGCCTCAAGGACATGCCCACGACGCTGCCCGACGGCTTCGAGCTGGGCGTCATCATGGAGCGCGAGGACCCGCGCGACGTGGTCGTCATCCGCTCGGCGCCCTCGCACGCCGCCTACCGCTCGCTGGCCGACCTGCCGGCCGGCAGCCTCGTGGGCACCAGCAGCCCGCGCCGGTCGGCGCAGCTGCGCCGCCGCCACCCGGGCCTGCGCTTCCGCGACTACCGCGGCAACATCGACACGCGCTTGTCCAAGCTCGACGCCGAGTGCGGCGAGTTCGACTGCATCATCCTGGCCGCCGCCGGCCTGCACCGCATGGGCCTGCACGCCCGCGTCTCGCAGTACCTCGACTCGGCCGCCGGCGTCCTGCACGCCGTCGGCCAGGGCGCCCTGGGCGTCGAGGTGCGCGCCGGCGACGCCCGCATGGCCGGCATCCTGGCCGCCGTCGCCCACGCGCCCACGGCCGTCGCGTGCCGCGCCGAGCGCGCCGTCATGCGCACGCTCGAGGGCGGCTGCAGCGTCCCCGTCGGCGTCGAGACGTCGTGGGAGGACGGCGGCAGGAGGCTGCGGCTCAAGGCCACCGTCGTGAGCCTCGACGGCTCCGAGGCCGTCGACGCCGACGACTCGGAGCTCGTCTCGACCGCCGAAGAGGCCGAGGCGTTTGGAAAGAAGGTGGCGCTCGATCTGGTGGCCAAGGGCGCGAGCAAGATCCTCAACGTCATCAACGAGACCAGGCTGGCACCACCCGTCAAAACGGCCGCCCCATCATCCTCGTGATTTTGCCTCTTACTCCTTTTCCAGCTGTATTTTCTCTTGATCAATCTTTCATCACCCCACCAAACCAACGACTTTCCTCGCCTCGGGCGTCACTAGTCTCGCATCACCAAAAAGAATCCGGCACTTGGTCATCGATTGCATTGGGCCTGAACAGCCCTCCCTTGTTTATCTATGCACTTTGCTACACACCCCTTTTTTCTCCATATATTGGGGCTTCGCTTGCCGATCCAGGCCGGGCTATTGATTTCGTGTATGATTTGTGATACCGATGTACGCCCCGATTACAAGAAAGCAAAAAAGCTCAGACATGGAGGAGGATAAAAGAAAAAAAAAGAACCAACGAGAGCCTAGTCTAGTGTCCATGGAGTCACCACCCCGTAGGGGTCATGGTCCCTGCGCAACGTCTGCCCCAAACCGCCAAGGAGGGGTCGTCCCTCCTTCTCAGTGATCGGCCTCGCTGAAGGCCTTGTAAGCCTCGGCATCCATCAGGTTGTCGAGGTCCTTAATGCCCTGCTCGTCGACCTCGACCTTTGCGATCCAGCCGCCGCCGTGCGAGTCGTCTTCGGGGAGCTTGTTGATGGTGCCTGGGGTGTCCTCGAGCAGCTGGTTGACCTGGGTGACCTTGCAGCTGATGGGCGAGTTGATGTCGGCGGCCGACTTGACCGACTCGACGGCGCCGAACGTGTCGCCCTGGAGCACGGACTTGCCGACCTCAGGGAGCTCGACGTAGACGACGTCGCCCAGCGTCTTGGCCGCGTACTCGGAAATGCCGATCACGCCCGTCTTGTTGTCCGCGCTGACGTCGATCCACTCGTGGTCCTTGGTGTACCTCCTGATCGGGTCTGCACGAGGGGAGGGGAGATAGGGAGGGGGCGTTAGCACAGGTTTGCTGGCCGCTTTGCGATCTCGTCCGACAGCTCTTACGGTGCGCCAGCGACCGCGAGCGGGGGGAGCGCAAGTGGAGGAGGGGTATGGGGTGGTGGCTGACTTGATGCCGTGACCGAGAACTGGCGGATGGCGTTGAAGCGGGCGGTGGCCAGCGCGGGCGAGGCGCGGGGGACGAAGGCGGCGGCGGCAGGCCGTGCGGCCCTCATGCAGCGAGCAATTGATGCCATTGTGACGGTCGAGAGGGGCGCTGGGATGCGAGATGCGGAGGGCAGAAGCACGGAAGAAGAGGGCTTGGAACTGCTGCGCTCTCTTTTTTTTTGTGGTGTCACAGGCAGGTCGGCCGACTTTTTCGCAAGATAAGGGAGCTATCCCAGGTCGGCTCAGTGAGGTCCAGCAAGCTGCCCGCCCGCCGTTCAATCCCGTCGGCTAACGAGCGCCGACGGACATGTGTGACTGGATGAGCAGCCACTGGGCACTGATAAGATAAGAAAGACGGGGCATTTTCGAGCCTTAGACTAGTCCAAGGCCTAACCTAGGTGCTGTGTGCCGACGACCGGCCGGATCTTGGCTCACCAACTCTGGCAGGACATTCTCGTTGAGCGAACAGCGGCTGCCCGGTTATTGACACAGAAAAATACGGCTTGCCACTTTCGTCCAGCAGGCAAGGCGAACGTACATGACGGGCTCAAAAAGGCAGATGTTGTATCGTTGAGCTGAGGTGGGCTACTCTCGATTGGCAGAAAGGCCCCGAAAAACAACCGCTGGGACGGCTTCTTTCGCCTTGTTTTTTGTTCTCGGACAACATCACGAATATCCCCATCAAGTTCCAGGGCTACGATGACGCCACCGATCCATCTGCGGGCTAGGCCGTATTCTCCCGACAATGTACCGCCAAGTGTTTGACACACGGTCTAGAGCGCCCACGCGCCTGTTTGCAGTCGCTTTGTTGCAGCAGTGATCACACAATACACATGCGTCTGGAAGCTGCCAGCTAGGCACAGGCTTGTTCCGCAGAACGGGTAAAAAGGGCCTTGGGCCAGGGGCGATCCGAGGGCTGAGGGTTTTATCGCGATCCAGCGCCCTTGGGCGAATTTGCCGTCCATCCAGGCGGGCCAATCAGGGGCCAGAAAGGCGCCCCGCGCGTCCAGCACGACCTTGACACGACCTTTTGGTGTGCGTCCCCCGCCAGGCCGGACCTGTCTCGTAAAATGAAGTTGATGCAGGACCTCGACAGCACCTCTGTGGGCTCAATGCGGGCTTCCTTTTTTGCATAATCATGCGGCATCCCAGCCCGGCGTGTGTGGTGAGCATGATCCACGCCGGTGTGGAAAATCTGCCGAGCACGGATCTGGCCACACACAACACAATGCCCCGGCCGCGCGCGTCTGCTGGGCTGGGCTGGGCCGTGTTCCGTGGCCCCCTCCAGACCTGGCGCTGGTCGATCCGTCTCGACACAGAGCAAGCCGGGCCAGTCGACCGTCCTCCCCTTGTGCCCCTCCTTTGCCTGACATTGGAGATGCCTGTGTCGCGCGTGGGCTGAACACCGCCGCATTTTTTTTTGCCAGAGACCCATCGCCCGGCGAGCAGGGCACATCCGGGCGCATGGGGACAGCCCGAGGAACTCGAGGGCATCCGTCTGCAGGCCTTATTCGTCATTCCTCATTCCCGACATGCGAGTGCTTGTTTGTTTCGGGCAGGGAGGATCTTGGGGCCCGGAAACACATGGAAGGACCGGGGGCCTGGGGAGGGGCCACCCCCACCGCGGGTGCCAGGATTTTTATTTTATTTTATTTTTTTCTTCATTCTCTCTTTTTGTGTTTTCGTGTGTTGTTGTACTGTATTTGCTTTGGACACGCACAAAGCCGTGTCGCGTCGTGTCGGCTAGCACTCTACATTTGGGGTTTGGGCTACTTGCCGCATCAGCACTAGCTGCAGCTGGTGGGCTGGTGGGCTGGCAGGCGGGCGCGCTCGCTGAGTGGCCCGTCTCGGCTGCAGGTGGGCTTATTTTGACACTGGCCGTCCAGTGCAGGTACAGGATTTTTGTTGGCGTCACGGCGCCGCTGCGGGCTCTGAGTGGACGGACGGTGGGGTCGGGGCGGTTGATTCGATCAGAGGCCCCAGGCCCGATTCCAGCACGGGCGGGCGCTCCATCGCGGGCCACACCCACTCCCCCAAGGCAGGCAGCCAGGCCAGCTGGTGACTGCCTGCCCAGTAATTCTCCGCAGAGTGAAATTGCCCCGAGCTCCATCCCGTGCTCGATTGAGTCGAGCAAGCACGAGCACGAGCACGAGCACCGTCCACCCGCCGCCCCCATCGCCTGCCCTGCCCAGGCCGGTATTTTGCACCTTGTCGGCACCCGCTCTGGCGCTCTGCACGCCGACACGACCACCAGCCGAGCCTCGCGTCCGTCCCGTCCCACGCTCGCCCTGCTGCCGAAGCCCGCCCTGCCCGCGCCGCTGCTGCACTTTCGACACTGCCCCAGCCAGCGCCGCACGCTCGCCCGCCGTCCAGCAGCACAGCGCCCCAGCTGGGTAACTACCTGCCTGCCTGCTGTGCAATAGACAGAGGTGCGTGGGCAGTAGGTACGTAGCCTGTTCTGCTCTGGCCCTTGCCGGAGCCACCCGCCGGAGCCACCACCACCACCCACTGGCACCACATTACCACACTACCACCTGCACCAGGCCGCCGCCGCCTCCTCCACCCAGCCCAGCCCAGCCGGCAGGCCCATGCCCCCCTTTTTCTGACGTTTTGCTCTGCCGCCCCTCCCGTCCTCCGGACAGATCGATAGCGACAAGCAGCCACCTGCAGACGACGACACCGGCCGCCACATCACCCTCACCTCGAACCTGAGCTGCCCTCCAATCCGCGCTCGGGCGCCTCTCACCACCTGACGGATGGGGTCCCCCGGCCTTTGATCTAGCACCTCAATCGGCTCCCTCGACAAGGAAAAGCCCAGCGGTTGAGCGCCGCCAGCGAACGCACGCACACGCTGCCACAGCCTCCCACCCGGAACGACGCACAAGGGCAAATCCCGCCCACCACTCGCGCTCCCGTCGTCCTCGCACCCCGTCCGACCGTCTCACTGTCCCTCCTCCCCGCTCTGACCCTTGCCACACCCTCCATCGAGCACCGTCGCCTTCGGCCGGCCGAGCCCTCCAGAGCGACCGAGCCAGCGTGTAGCCGGCGACCGAGCATCCAGCCCTCGCGGCTCGTGCTTCCTCCCTCGCCCTCTCGCCTCCCCGCCATTCGCAGACCCTTGCAGCGAGCCGTGTGCATTCTAGCGACCGTCGCTCCTCTCAGGCTCGAAAGCAACCGACGTTTCGCACTTGGTCCCCCTCTGGGCCAACACCTCGCCCTCTTTTTCCTCGAGCACATCCAAGCCAGCCGCCCAAGCTGGATTCCTCAGCGCTCTCGGCAGGGTCCCAGGGCCAGTACCACGACGCCCTGGACAGGATGGACAGGATGGACGGGATGGACACGGACCCCGTCCCGGTGGACGCCCACGATGACACCCTCGGCGGCATCGAGGGCTCTCCTCACATCAGTCCCGGCGCTTCCGCCCAGCGCTCGCACCACGGCCAATCCACGTCGCTCGACCAAGGCCTCGCCGGCAATGGCAACGGCCACAACCACAGCCAGAGCAACCCAGGCCAGTACCACCAGCTCCCGGACGAGATGGACCGCTACAACACACCGCCACTGCCGCCGCCGGGCCCGTCGATATCGCGCCCACCATCCGTCCTGTCGGCCGGGGGTGGCGCACACGGCAACGGCGCCTACAACGGAAACGGCGCGGCGGACCACGGCTCGCGCGGCAGCGGCGCGCATGCCGACGCCGCCTCGTCGGCCAGGGAAAACGGGCGCAACCACGTGGTGATCAAGGTCGGCATGGTGGGCGATGCGCAGATCGGCAAGACGAGCCTGATGGTCAAGTACGTCGAGGGCAGCTGGGACGAAGACTACATCCAGACGCTTGGCGTCAACTTCATGGAGAAGACCATCAGCATCCGCAACACCGAGATCACCTTCAGCATCTGGGACCTGGGCGGCCAGCGCGAGTTTGTCAACATGCTGCCCCTCGTATGCAACGACGCCGTCGCAATCCTCTTCATGTTCGACCTCACCCGCAAGAGCACCCTCAACAGCATCAAGGAGTGGTACCGCCAAGGCAGGGGGTTCAACAAGACGGCCATTCCCATCCTCGTCGGCACAAAGTACGACCACTTTGTCAACTTTCCGAGGGAGGATCAGGAGGAGATCTCAAACCAGGTACGACCCCCCCAGCCCAAAGGTCCAGGTTCATCCCTGCCATGCAGTGCGAGCGTCCAGCCCAACTGACTCTCCCTCTTGCGTCCCCCTATCTAGGCACGTCGCTTCGCAAAGGCAATGCGCGCCGCTCTGATCTTCAGCAGCACCAGCCATAGCATCAATGTCCAAAAGGTATTTTCCCCTGCTCCACCCTCCTCTTCTAGGATCCTTCTTACTTACTCCCCGCCTCCAGATCTTCAAGATTGTGCTCTCCAAGGCCTTCGACCTGAAGTGCACGATCCCGGAGATTGAGAACGTCGGCGAACCGCTCCTCCTATACCAGTCCTGCTAAGGAGAGTGGAGAAACTGCAATATGTGCTTTTCTCTACACTACGGGCTCTTATAACTGTGCCATGAATAGCAGGGGAACCCCTCCCACTTCCATCAGACCTATCAATGGGCACTCTCATCCTGGAAGTCACTACACATCCGATCCAGAGCTCGGCTGCGCGCATGTCTCCGCGGCCGATTATTGCAAAAGAAAAGCAATCAAATCACCCACCAACTTTCTGCCCCAAGTCCAAGGCGTCGTCGATGCCGTTGCACCGAGACCTTGCATCGACCATCTCGCCGCCTAGACTCCCCACGAATCCCCTACCGCCACGCTACCCTTGTCCTTTACCCTTTCCCCTGCGGGGCCCTCAGATTATCCTGGTGGGATCAGGCGACCATGGCAGCGCTCTGCTTGGTCCGCCATCTGATGGGTCCTCCCGGGAACACATAAGCTGTCAATTGGCAGCACATCGCTTCGAGCGTCACCAGACGTCTCGACCATCCATTCGCTCAACCCCATTCCCTACACACTTCTCCTTTTTCTTTTCTCCTTTGTCTACCAAGTATGATGTGCAAGCTCGCCACAAACCCTGCATTTTAACCTCTTCTTGTTATCCCCGTCTTTTCCTTTTTCGCTTTTACCCCCTTGTCTTAAGATGTGAAAACCTTTCAAGAAGAATGAAGAAATCGGCGTGAAAGACGGCGAGGGCAAAGCTATTATACCCTGGGGGAACTATACAAGTGGCTTGGCCACACGAGACTGAGAATGGTTTGGTAAGAGAGGCAGACAAGCTACTGGCATGTCACGGAAAGTCGGACAAAGATGAGAGGGAACCAACAGTGTTCTCCCCGTCTACTGCTTGTCTCGTTTTCCTGCTTCGGACTACCCACCAGACGCTATTTCCTTTTCGCTTTTTGTTTTGTGGACGTTCTGGCGCCAACTGCGTTTTAACCTCAAGCCCAAAGGGAAGAAAATAGGCTTTCCAGGGGATAAGGTATTTGGGGAAATGGGGAATACTACACCGCCTGCGTTGCTTTTATTTAATCATATCCTTTCTCCTTTGTTTTTAACCACTCGTGCCTCTGCCCACTCTCTCCTACCTCCCGGGTCTCCCACGAATGTAATTGTAAATCTGGCCGTATCTCCATAGTCCCATCATACTCTTTCTACGGAAAGGGAAGTAGGGGGAAAAGAACGGCCTTCCTTGCCCTCACTCTTCTCGAGCCGCTTCCCTTCCCTTTGTTTTTTTCCCGAACCTCTTGTCTTTTTCTTTACCGCCGCAAGTCTTTTTGTGAGCCAACTCGGCCTAAACGCATGCTTTTTTAGGATAAGTCTGAAGAACGCGCAATTTAGAAACGCATTGTGGTATACAAGCGTGACGGCGTTTGTGCGCCGCACGTCGACCCAAACGTGAACTTTTCATGGCCAAGTCTGACCGTCTTTATCCTCATATTCTCGGTTCTCCTTCTAGGCTCCGTTTCAGCTTTTGACGGCCCTGGCTGAGCCATGTTCCGGCTGGCTGTGATTCGTAAAAGTAAAACAAGGAGTGAAAAGAGTGAGCTAGACAAAGCTGCTCAACACAACTGTCTTCCGCTACGGTATCTTGTGTCGACACCCCACCCAATAAACACGAGGATCAATATCCTCAGCGCCTGTTATCCATCAGCATGCATGACCCCGTGAGAATATCCGCCAACCAGTTTGCGTGTCTCCGGAAATTAAGGAACGGCGGTCGTCAGCCCTCGACACTGGGCCATGCCCGGAGCCTGGCATGCTTTTAGCCCTGGGTCACTAGACGAGGGTTGCCTGACCGCCCATCTCCTTGAAAGTCAGGCTCTCCTCCCGCAGCTCTTTGAGCACCGCCTTGTGGTCCTTGTTCAGCGACTCCCAGTAAACGTTCCATGCCGTGTTTACAACTCCTGGGGCGCCCGGTGCGCCAACCCCGGACACGTTGGCGAGGCTGGCCGGCAGTTTCTCTCCAAGCAAGAGGCTGACGCGGAGGACGCTCTTGTTCGCCTCGTTCTGTTTCTCAATCTCCTGCTTGACGGCGTTCTCCTTGAGCTTGGTGGCCATGGTGTGGCGGAACGCCGCCGCGATGCTGTCTAGTCGCCTCGTCGTCTCCTCTG
The DNA here is from genome assembly GCA_003049435.1 of Nakataea oryzae. NCBI lineage: Eukaryota > Fungi > Ascomycota > Sordariomycetes > Magnaporthales > Magnaporthaceae > Nakataea > Nakataea oryzae. Next base: position 43,704 of record PYSQ01000191.1, on the reverse strand, counting down.
GCGCGAGGAAGACCAGCTTGGATACCATGAGGTTGCACAAAGCTCGGATATCATTGTCGTCGCTAAGACCGTCGATGATTCGGTCGTAGAGCTGAATGATATCGAGTCGAGAGAAGGCAGTCTCCATTAGTGCGTACAGAGTTTCGTAGGCGCTCTAAAGATGCAGTTAGCATTGTCAAGTGACGTCTCCACTACCGAGGGCAACTGGTGTCGGCTAGGGTTTGATCATCCGTACCTTGCGAACTTCGAGCCCGTCGTCCACTGTATGCTTGAACGGGCCCATTTGGACCTCGCGGATGAGGTTCTTGTTTTTGACCGACTCGTTCATCACGTAGGGAAGTAGCTGGCCAAGCTGCACCAGGATGAGCTCTGGCTTGTTGTGTGCGGCAGAATTGAGTGCCGTCATGGCCAGCCGGCGGATTTCGAGTTCCTTATCTTGAAGAACCATCACCAGCATGTCGACCAGATGCTCCTTAATGATGGCGTCAAACACGTCTCCAGTTTCGGGTAGCGTGTAGCGTAGTGCCTGCACCGCGATGGCCCGTATGCTAGGCGAACTGTCTTGCAGGAGGCTCTGTCGGGCGGGGAGGTCAGTTTGGAACGAGGCAGTCATTTTTGGCGAGGTAAGATCTAGCTGGCCGTACCTGAAGCTTGGGGACATAATCCTGGGGCGCTATGATGGCCAAACGTCCAATGCACTCAGCAGAGACGGCCTTGTTGTCTTCAACCTTGGACGCATCGAGCAGATGGGTCCAGATCTGAGGCAGGTAGCTGCCGATGTCGGCCTGCGAGACTGAAACCTGCTGCAAGATCTCCTTGACGGACTGCAGCAGCAGATACTGCTTGGGCCCAGACCCTTCGATGCCTTGCAGAATAACCGGGAGATACTGGGCAATGTCGCCGGCGCCAGCCCGGCCGAGCGCAACAGCGGCTGAGAGGGAGACCTTGTCGAACAATGTTCCGAGCTGTTTCAGGAAGATGTCTGGAGTCAACGGGGAGCGGGTTCCAAGCCGCAGACCCGCCTCTCCAAGAACTGCAAGCGCAAGGCTGGCTCTGGCCTGGTCGCCGCTTGATGTCTGCACCTCGGACACAAAGCTGTCCAGTGTGACTCCAGCCGATTCACCGCTGGCAACCAGGAGATTTCCGATGACCTTGCCGACAACAACGGGGTCTCCGCCAATGCCAACGTCATTGAGGATGCCCGCCATAAACGGGCCGCCCGCACCGCTCTGGCCCACCGCAGTCACCAGGCTCAGGAGCGGATCCAAGACAGAGGCTGCGATGGTGGACTGGAGCAGCTCGCAGAGGGCGGTGATGATCTGCTGCGTAACCACCAGCTGCGGGTTCTTCTGGACCAGGTCGGCCAGGATGTGCAGCGCAGGGCTCAGCAGATGCGCGTCGTTGTTGGTGATGACCGGCTGGAGGTGGCTGACAAGAGTAGCGATGGTGTCATCGCCAAGGTGGGCGCGGGCAGATTCGGAGTGCGTCAAGTGACTCAAGGCCTGGACGCTGGATCCCCTGAGGGCACGGTTGGACTTGCGGAGCTGCGCCGAAAGCTCAACCACGACCTCCTGGGTCCAGTCAGGCTCAAACTGCACGTTACTGGAGGCCGACGCAGCTACGCTGTCGATGGCGCGGACGGCAGACAGCCGGGTGGTCTCGTTCCTGAGACGCTCCAGCAGATATCTCAGCGCAACAGTCCGCTCGTTGGCCGGGAGCAGGTCCGAACCCTCGGCCGACGTCCTCGAAAGCAATGTCCCCAAAGCGTGGATTGCCTTTTGCCTGACCTCTGTATCTGCGTCATTCGCGACCATGCGATCGACGATGATGTCGTAGAGCTTGCGGAGCTCCCCCTTGAACTTGCCCGCGGTCTTGAGCGAGCGAGGCGGGGTGATGGCCTTAGCAATCTCCTCCGCTGTCTGGATCGCCTCGGCCGAGATCTTGTAGAAGCGGTCCTTGACAACAGCAACAACGCAGGTCACTATCTTTGGCAGATGCGGCTGGAGGAGCTGCGACGAGTGGGTCTTGGCGATGTCGCTGACAAGCCTGAGAGCGGCGACGCGGAGGGTCACGGGTGTTGCCGAGGCGTTGCCGCCAGTGGCCAGGAGGCCAGCCGAGGTGCCGGATTGTGTCGAGGGCTTGACTGCCTCGATGACGGGGCCCATTATTTGGTCGAGGTATCCCGACAAGCCGCCGCTCTGCACCTTGATGATGTCGTCAAAGAGGTTGACGATGGCCTGCTTGGTTGACAGAAGCTTTCCCTTGAGGAGCTTTGTGCCCGCCTTGACGATGGCAGGCGTCAGCTTGGCAAGGTCTGCACGGGGGCCCGAGGCCGGGACCTTCTCCAAGACTGGCGAGGTGAGGCCGGTGCCGGAAAGCCCGGCCGAGCCCGTGGATATGGCGATGGCCGCGGCGCCTGCGCTGCTTTGCCGCCGGCGCTTGCGACTCATGGGCAGCTGGCTGATATAGTCGCCCGGGCTGCTGTCGAGAGAGAATTCGGGGATGTGGCCCTCGCCCGTCTTGCGCACGAGCAAAGAGAGAGCCGAGATGACCTCGAGCCGTACATTCTCCTCGCGCTCGTCGAAGCGCTTGACCAGCGATGCTGCGGCCTTGTAGAGGACGCCGTTGTCCAGCAGATCCCCGTTGCTCCGGGTGGCAATAAGAGTGTAGAGGGCCTTGGCGGCGCAGCGCCTCACCTTCCAGCTGGCGTCGTCGTCGTCATCGAAGCCGTAGTCGTCAGCATCAAACTCGTCGTCATCTTCCAGGTTGTCCTCGTCGTCATCCTCGTCCATCTCATCGTCGTCATCGTTGTTTGCTGCGTAGTTGGGGTCGTACTTGATATAGCGCAGGGTGGCGCTGATACAGTCCTCGGTAAACGGGCACATCTCCGCGGGGCAAGAGGCCAGGAACGACTCAAGCGCAACCAGAGACGCCTCCCTGATGTCGTTGAACTCTGTGCCCACATCCGTACCCTCCCCGACAAGCTCGAGGTGCTCTTGGAGCTCGTCCTCACCGAGACTGGACAGAATGAAAGGCGCCACGGCGGGCAAGTTCCGGCCAAAGCGATGGGGGATCGAGCGTGCCATGGAGCCGAGGATGGTGGTGTATAGCCGCTGTGTGGTCTTGGCCGCCGAGGGGTTGCCCAGAATCGAGACAGCTCGCTGAACGAACCCGTCGAGGACAGCATCCGACAAGTATACGGCAAGGAGCGAGATGGCAACGACGGCGCGCTTCTTGGCAGTGAATCCAGGCATGTCGTTGTCCAGCAGGTTGACGACGCCCTCGTGGAGAGCCTCGACCTCGTACGAGGCCAGCATGGGGCCGAAGCAGTGGATGAGCTCGATCAGCACGTCGACAGCCTCGGGGTTCATGGCGTTGGGGTCGAGCAGTCCCTCGCCAAAGGGGGGGAGGCGGATGTTTGCAGCGGGGGCCTTTGCCGTCTGCGTCGACTTTCCGAGGAGGCGAGGGATCAGGACGCGGCTGATGGGCGTGTAGGCGTCGACCACCTGCTTGTCGAACCTCGAGGTAACTCCGGGGGCCGGCCGGGGGAGCGCGGCAATGACGGCGCGGATGGCGAGCGACGGGACCGTGTTGTCGACCGAGTTCTTAGGCTTCATAGTCGAGAGCTTCTCGATCAGAGGGCCGATCGCCTGGGCGGGCAGCTTGACGACGAGGGGGCCGAGACTGCGGGCAGAGAGCCGGGGGCAACTGTCAGCTGGAGGCCGCACTGCACTGGGGGAGCGCGCGTCTAGGAGCGCACCATTTGATGGCTAGATTCTGCACCTCGCCGTTTTGGTCATCGAGGGCCTTGACCAGATGGTCGACGGTGCGGGCGGCGACGTTGTAGTCGTTGTGCAGGATGTCGGGCTTGCCGTTGTCCAGGACGGTCAGGATGTCGTTCAGCGACATGAACCGGAAGTCTGGGTCGGCATCTCCGAGCTTGGCGAGCAGCGCGTTGATGGTCTGCGACGTCGGGTGCGGCGGTATCGAGGCCGCCATGGTGAAGGATGGTGGTACGCCGTGGTACCGGGACCCGGAGGAGTATCGATGCCGGCAGGTCCGAGATGGTCAGTCACCATCCAAGTGGCTCGCTCGGTGGTTTGGGGGGGACTGAGGTGAGGCTGGGGCGTGTTTGTGCTGTCTCGAAGGCTGCCCTGGCCTGGGGCGGAGTTTGAGGTCCAGGCAACCAGCGTCGTGCTGCAGCCCCCCGCGCCAGCGGGACGATGACAACCACCAGGCCAGCCGCCCGCCAGCGACCCGGCTGAGTGGTGGGGTGAGTCGAAGCCTGTGGGCCGTGTGGGGCGTGCGGAGGGGTGCTGCGGGTGCTTGGCTTTGGAGCTTGGGCCACAGCAGAGGCACTCGCCAGGGGCAGCTTCGATTGGTGACGCGACAGGAGGGGTCGGCCCAAGGCAGGGCGAGGCACGCGTGCTTGGCGTCCAACATTGTTGACGACAACCTCGCAGGCTTGCAGGGCCGCAGCTTGCCGTCGCGTTTTCTGGCTGTCGCAAACTCCAGCCCTCCAGCCGCGAAGGAAGGCAGCATCTGTCCGTGACAGCCTCATCGTCCGACCCTCCCGTAGCCCCAGCGGCGACTTGGCATCGCAGAGATGCCGTTGCCTTTGTTCGCTTACCCGCAGGAAGTCCTGCGCTCCTGCGCTTTCGTCCTAATCCGTGCCAGGGGCACTTTCCACGGTCGAAGCTGTCTGGTTCTTCCCCAGCGCCCATGCCTGCGCTCCTGGAGCAGCCACCGGCCGGCGACCCAACTTCCAGACGTGGCAACATGAACGTGTGGTGCCCTGTATTAGCTGGCACGCCAGGCAAGTATGACGGAGAGTGCGCCTGGTCCCTGGGCCACCACCATGGCACTCTCGACGCCCTTCGTCTTGCTCAGCACCCGTCCTCTTCTATCACAGCACATACATTGCATCGCGTTCCACATATAGACAACACCGTCTGCTTTCCCTCCTTTTCAGCTATCAGAGCTCTCTAGACACCAGGTCTGCAATCGCTGCGTTTTGAAATTCTCTGGCCCGCTGGCTCTCCGCCGATTATATATTCCTCTCTTGAGCCCAGCGCTTTTCTCCCCACCACAGCAAAATATGGCTCCTTGTCTCTGCTGCATCCGCCCAAAGGTGGTGCCCGACCCAGATGACCTCCCCAAAGTCGGCCCCCAGCTGGAACCTCTCAATGGTCCAATCCACCTGGTTGACGAGGCCGAGACCCGACAGCTTGGTACGCGCGAGTCTCTCGGCCGACTCCACTCTATCCTCAGAGAGATTGAGCAACAAGAGACAGCCCGCGTGGATTCCGTCGTGGCAGTGTCAGCTGGCCCGAGCAGTGTCCCGGTCCCCCTGCCAGAGGCCCAGCCGCCACTTTCACAATCTCCGACCTCGTCCCGTAGCAGCCAGTCGTCCCCTTCCACTCCATTCCTCAACATATTCGAAGAGGCGTCGTACCACCTCGCCAAGCTACAGAAGGCCGCCGACCTGTCACCAGACCTTGAGCCCATTGTAACCGAGACCTTTCAGAAGCTTGAGGCCCTGCACAAGGTTCACGGCGCCGTCGAGGCCCTTCACGACATCCAAGCTGCTCTCTTAAAGGTCCACAACACTATGTTGGCCCTGCAACCCGGTCCTGGCGAGGCAGCGACCAAGAAGAAGAGCAAGGACCCGCTTCAAGCCGCGCTGGACAAGGTGCTCAAGAACGTTGCAAAGGAGCTGGAGAAGGCACGCACAGCCACTGACCAAGCCTTGGTTGCCACCAACACCGCCACGAGGGATTCTCTCCGCGTCTCCATCATTCAGATGAACAGCACTCTGGAGGGCCGCCCCTCCCTTTTGCCGGGCCTAGCCAAGTCCCCCACAGCCCCTTCTTCTCGCCGTGCCAGTGAGCTTGCCAAGCCGCTCACCGTCCCTTCCTCTCGACGCGCGAGCGAGTCGAGCTCGTCCAGGCAGCCATCCAGGGCTGTAGCATCTGATCCCCTCCTGAGCACTGTTTCAGAAGAGCCTGTTGATCTCGATGACGACATTGCTGCCGAGGCCTCGGAACTTGAGCGTGACGCTGAGCAAACAAAGTCGCGCCTTGAATCCATAGCCAAGGAGCTCCTTACAGACTTCGTGGCCGAAGCTCGAAGGTCCATTTCTGAGGCACAAGCCGAGGAGGGTGTTGTCAACGCAGACCCGGCCATCGAAGCTACGATAGCCGAGATCACGGATCCTGCGTCCGAGCCCAACGGCTTAGCTGAGGAGCCCATAGCCCCTAGCCCTGATGGCATCGACACTGCCAACGACACCCCGACTGGTGTGCCCAGTAGCCCGCCTACCGATACCAACGGAGAGCCCTCCGAGCCACAGAATAGCGGCGGCAGAACCCCGCAGTCTGGTTCTCCCACCGTCCCCGCCGGCGAGAACGAAGGCTCGACCAACGCCCAGCGACAGCCCCGATTCTCGCTTGATCCCGGCCAGGATTGATGGGAACAAGGCCCAACCCCCCTTATCTTCTCACAGACTCCCTACGGCTTTCATTTGAGACTCGGATCCCCTCGTTGACAAAACACTCCGAAACTTGTCAGGATGGTATCGTTTGTAATGCTTAGTTAGTATCATCAAGTTCTTAGGACTAGGAGGAAAAGCCTCTAAGCTTGGTCTTTTGTTCCGCTTACTCGCCAAACCTCAGAACTAGCCTTTATTCTCTTTTCTATCATGGATAAAGCTGTGGGCGCAGCCATTATGCTTTTCCTTCAAGGGAACCTCTACCTATATAAGACAGTCGCCGATGCAAGTTTTGATTTTCCGGTTGGATTCATGTACATCAATCCTAAAGCCCTCAGTGAAAAAGCACAGTCAATTTCTTCTGCTTCTTTTCTGTGCGGTTCAGCACCAATGGCTTCCTGTCCTGTGCCAAACGAGCGCGAGCTGCGCAATATTGTTCACCCCGTCGTTACGACCTGCAGGGCAACCGAGCACACTGATCCGTCCGGGGATGGCGGCTATGCTGGAGCCGAGGATATATTGCAGTGGGTCATGGAGACTGAAGAGTGACAAGCTCGACATGTTCCGGCCGCTGCGGCATCCTTCCCAGTCGTCCACACATCCACACAAGGGCCTGGGCGTGCGGACATGCGTATTGAGTATAGCTTCTCTTGCTGCATTTATCCGTTGCCATGACTTGAGGGTTTTCTCGTTGTCTCTTACAGATTCTACGTCGTCGGCACTTGTTCAGATTTGTCACTGAGCTATGCAAGGGGTCTGCAGCAGTGCTAGCGACGCATGGTGGGCTTTTTACATACCTATCTCTCAACAGATTCATAAAGAAGTTGATACGAGTTACCAGCCCCAACTGTTGCAGATGGTCTTTTCCCACATCTGAGATCTACACGGTAGTAGTTAGCACAAAAGCCTTGTTACTGATTCGTGTCTGCACGCAAAATGCGCCAGCCCTTCACGCTTTCCAGCTGTCAAAGTTTCTTTGCAGACGCAATTTCGAGGCATCTTCCTACAGAGCCAGCCGGGATCCAGAAGTCAACCCAGACGCTGGCCGGTTTGAAGGCATGCATTTCCACAACCGCACCAGGGGCCGAGAAGCAGGTGATCGGCACGGAGGCAGCGTCTTCCGCCGATCTCGAACAGACGAACAACATAAGCATCAACCACATGTTCTTTGGGTAGGGGCGCCACGCTTGCCAGGACGTTCTGTTGTGACCGACGAGATCAAGATGATTATGGCCCGGGGCCTGCTCGCGCACGATATCAAGCTGTCCAGGAGAGCACCTGCTCAGGAGAGCGACGGAGACGTACCCCAAATTGGACTTTTCGAATGGGTTACGGAATTATCAGCACCCTCGACATCCAATCAACCTGGCTGTGGATAATAGCACAGCCTGTTTGGTTGAGTCTTCATTAATATCTCCGCCATGTATTATATTCCAGACCCCACCGAACGCTTCTGCTCACAAAAGTCGGCGTTCAAGTCAAATTCCATGGCGAATTACCATCAAGCCAGAGTTTAACATCTGCCTGGACCACGAAAACAGTGCGATCTGGCAGCGGAATACTGTGATTTTATCTAGATCAAAACTCGGCGTGCCGATGCGTGGGCGGCACATCCCACTATCTAGAGATTCGTAGATGCTTAAGGGAGCGCAACAACGCAGACACCAAGCACCACTCCCTTTCTCGCAAACATTGTCCTATACGAGACTGCCGAGAAGACCTTTGTGTGCATATCTTGTTCCATTTTGGAGTGATGAAAGCCGCTACTGTCCAAGAAATAATGGTCATTGTCCCAGATTTCTTTGTGACATTCCGGTGCCGCAACGGCGTCAAAGCAGCTCTAAATATCAACAAAGAGTCAAGCAGACCTGTAGAAGTAGGATTCAGTCCAAGATTCTAGAAGTATGCGTGTCTATATAATCGAGATATTGCGCCCATGAGGTCGACAAAAAAGCCTTGTGGGAGCAACATCAAGTCGACGGACAAGCATCACCTGAACATCCACTTCACCTTCAGCATCTTCCCCTTCGCCCTCAAGGACTTTACCCAGGCCGGAAATAACCACCTAATCTCATTTGCAGCACGGTTGCTCAAGATGGTCACTTTAGGGTATAAGTGTCTGCGCTGCAAGCAGGTCAAGGAGCTGTGCAGCTTCAAGATCCGGAACAGCGAATGCGAGATTCTCCGGTACATTTGCGACCAATGCCACCCATGCAGTACAAGCCCGGCCGAGGCTGACTGTATTGTGGTATGCCCCTGTATCACTGTGCAAGACGCCGAGTGCGTCTGCGGCGTCCAGTGGGATGCAGAGTGGGAGGAGCGCGCATACGCGGTAGCTGCAGAAAACCATGAGCGCGCAGAGCGCTCGGAGCCAACAAAGGGTAAGGGTAAGTCTTCGTAAGGGGGCAGCGGTGGCCCAGCAAATCCCTCATCCGAGCTCGGAAAACACTTGCACGGTTTATAGAGGGCGCAAGCCCAGAAGATAGATAGATCATTCGTGGTGAATTGCTATGTCAAGCATCAATACAGGATATTAGGTTATTACTGGCCCCAACACTGGCCATCTAGGCCCATGCTAGCACCTCAGTATTTTGCCCAGTGCACATCGCAAAGAATGGAATGCGGCGCGCGTGATTCTTTGTTAATTTCCTATCCCCGGCACAGCGGCGCCCAGACTCGCTTCTGGCTGGCCCAAGCAGGACGCAAGTCATGAAGCCCTCCGGCAGATGAACGTGGTCAGCCCAGCCGTGGCCTGTTCCAAAATGAACAAATGAATGCAACCCCCCACGTTGCACACCAGCCTCCAAAAGGGCGACAGGGTTGGAACGAACCGCCACAGCTGCGCGCCACATGGGAGGCCTCAGCCCCGGCAAAAGGCCAAGAAAGGATCGACCGGCTAATCACGTGGGGGGCCGAAATGGAAGCATTGGAGCAGATCAGGGAGTGCAAATAGAAAGATAGAGCCCCAGCATTCAGCCAACCGGGATTGGACACCGACGAATCCACCAGTCCGACCGACTGGCTTGCAGCAACGGCGTCGGAATATACCGTGGACTGCCGATAGGACGCGGGCCAGGGGCGAGGACCCTTGGTCCATTAACCTCCAGATTGCTGTTGTGGAATCGCCGCCGTCAGGAGAGGGATTCAATGCTGAGAAGCCACACGAAAAGCCATTGCGCACGTTTTGTCAACCAGCCTCCGAGCCAGGGCTGGACCCCACAGCCTCTGTTGTCAACATGGACGCGGTGGGCATCTGGCAGCGGGCCTGAGGCGGTGGACAGGAGGCTCCAAGCAGCATGGGCCGACTCCAGAAGTGAGTGGTTAATTGCCATGTCCGAAGCACGTCCCAATTGCCAAAATATTCCCGAATATGGCAAGGCCTAGGTGCATGCAGAAAAGCGGCCTGGTTCAAGTCCTTCAGGTTTTGTATACCAACCAATGGGATGGGATGGCTGCTGGCCGAGGAAAAGAGAGGACGAGAGATGGAGAAGAAGGAAAAAAAAAAAGGCGATTGGGTGTTGAGGTGCACAGTTGTCAAGCAGTTGTGACGTCGTCCGTGAAACCTCCAAGCCGACTCGCTCGATCCTCAAAGCCGAACGCCGAGCCAGCGATCCTGACTGCAGGCCAAGCGCAACGCTCTGGAGCCCGCGGCAAGGTCCACCCACCGCCGTCGTACGACCTAGCCTAGCCCGTGGCGCCATAGCTCTCAAGCCACTGCAACCGCTCGCCGCCCGTCTTTGCGCCACGTACGGGCGCCCAGCCTTTCATTGCCTTCTCGTCATTGCCCATGGCGGCCTGGTCGCACATCATGTCCGCTTGGCGGGCACTATCGGGGACCTATGGCAGACAAAGACGAGATGAAAAGGCCAATGGCCCGTGTGGCTCGTACTTCTGTGGTGCTGCTATATCGAGACATGAGCCGTCATAAAGGCCTGTGTTCTGGTTGCCATGCTTCACGCCTCAGGTCGTGCAATGCAGACGAGCGCTGCTTACCGGCCGATCCTGACATCCCCCATGTTGGGACGAAGCACTGATCACCGAGAAAGCCAAGGGGGGTGCGCTAAGTAGGTCGCGGTCGGCGGAGGGATAAAACACCCATCCGCCTATGCCCGCCGACCACTCGAAAGGGGCTCCTGTCGCTGGGCCGCTTTCTCCGTAGGTACGTACCAAACTGCCATCCGCTGGCCGGAGATCGAGAGCTTCTTTCGTGTTGAGAGCGGAGATTTTCCGCTGGCGGTCTGGGGGGGCTGTGCATTGCCTAGAAAGAAGGTTTGGCTGGGTCCAGAGAGTCGCTGCCTGGCGCCGCGTGTGGCAGGTCGCTGGTCGAATGAAACAGCAGGTGGAGCAGGAAATTACTGCCACCAGAAGAAGAATGTCCTCTTTTTTTCTTCTTCCTCCCCCGGCGCAAGTTTCGGACAGGAGGGCCACCGCTTTGCGACCGGGCTCGTTGCTGCGGCGTCCCCGGCGGGACGCGGTCCAGGGAGGCTTGTGGTTCACAAGGCCTCTCTCACTCGCCGACCAATGGTTCAATGTGCTACACATGCATGCTGATGGCGGCGGCAGTGGCTTGCTGTGGCAGCTGAAGGCAGTGCGCCTCGCGCCCGGGACACACTCTCTCGATCAAAGCCATGGTCGAGGCGACTGGACTCCTCTGGCTGAGATCAAGCTGCCGCCGTCCCCCAGCCAGAGCAGAGAGCACTGCCTCCTGCCAGGCATGTGCCCTAATGTCTTTGCTGGTGGGAAGCAAATAAGCGGGCGGCCCTGCCAGCGCAGCAGCGGGTTGTTTCGTAATCAAGGGCCGGCAAAGAGGAGAAGCAGCGCGGGTAGGCTTTGCTGCAAAGTCTTGGCGAAACATTCTTTTTATCCTTCCCCGCAGATGGCAGCGGGCAAGTGGGATCGTCGTCGTGGTTGCTATCGTGGATGCTGGCGCAATCAATATTGGCATGCATGGATAGGTTTTTCGCGGCCGACCGCCTCGGGAGGTACCCGACGGCCCATCCAGCTCCAGCTCCAGCTCCCGCCCTCAGGCTTGCCTAGTGGATCGGGCGCAGACGTCCCCTTGACGGAGAGATGGCGCGGGAGATCGCACGCACACTCATGAAATTAGACGAAGCGACCTGTCCCAGCCAGGCAGGTGAATTTCCGCGGCAGGACAAGTAAGTCATGGAGATAATGGGCAGCCACCACCGCGGCGGCAAGCTGTCAACAAACAGCGAGCGCGCTGGCGCCCGGCCTCGACGTGCCGCCCAAAAGGGAATCTAGTCAGTCGTCGTCATCCTCAGGCCGCAGATGCTTGCTCGTCTGGGAACCGCAGGCCCGCTCCCACGCGCAGGCTGGACAAGGTTCCCCCGATCTGACGGGAAACGCTCCTCGAGTGCCAATGCGAGGGGAGGGGTGCGAGGGGGGGTGCAACTGATGCCAGCAGGAAGGGGGAAAGGGGGGGGGGCCAGAGCCCAGGGCCGGCGTGCTGACCCCCCCGTGCCGCTTCGAGACAAGTACCGGGTACCAACAGCGACTTGGCCCGGCAGCCCGCGGCGCTGGGCCGACCGGCGCAGATCGGCTCTCTGGGGGGTGGTGCATGGCGCGGGTGCATGGCGAGTGGGAGGGCAGACCAGTAAGGGGCGGAACCACTGCACAGGTCCGACAAGGTACCCGCTACCTGCAGCGCAGAAACAGGCTGTGCAGAGTGCTGAGCCGTCGTGATTGGCCGGGTTTTTGGCGCACCCCGGGCACGGTCGATTTGGAGCTGACGCGGCCCTCCATGGGTTTGCCCAACCAGGGAATATGTGGATATGTGGGGCCCAGACACCAGCAGCCAGCCCGCCCGCTCCTCGCTCGATCCCTTTTCCAGTATGCCTCAAAATCCACGTTCCTTCCTGGAGACAACGCTTTTCCCCCAGACGCCCGCGATTGATTCCCAAGCCTTCTGCCCAACCCAAGCATTTGGTTTTTTATTTTTTTATTTTATTTTTTTTGCTTATGCCAATCCCAGCACTCAACCTTCGCAGCGCAACCGAATAACAAAAACACCTTCGACTGCCGTCGCCATCGCTCGAGTACGACGACAAAGAAGAACCACGTCGCCGACTACTCGCTACCCTCGGTCGCTCTCGCACCCGGCCGCCGCCATCACTGTTACTTTTCGCCCCCGGCTCATCTGGCTTGATGAACGGGGCCAAGCAAGAACTTCAGTTTGGCAGCGTTAGCATGTCCAAAGGGCAGTCAAACACCGGCCCGTCCACGTCACAGGCCGACATGATGGATCCGCTCGTCGACTCTCTGATCGACTTTGGCGAGTACGATAGCAGCAACATGTCGTACCAGTCGCCGTCGCTGTCGCCTGTCGCGACCTCCAAGGCCTCCTTCTCGCGGCTCACTCCCTCGTCGACGACCCCGATCTCCCTCACCACGAGCCAGCCCCTCTCCGGGCCCAGCCACAACTACGACATGTACAAGCAGCAGACTGGCATTGTGCCCGGATCTCTGGCAACGACCCTGGCGGTCAACCAGAACAACACCCAGATCTCGGGTTACACCTCATTCAATGTCGAGGAGTACCTCGGCATCAGCAACCCAGACTTCGACTTCAACACGAGCCCATCGCAGCATACGGTCGACATGGACATGGAGTTCGACTCGCCTGCCGACAGCAGCTTCTTCTTCAACACGGTCAACCCCAGCATTATCGGCGGCCAAGAATCGCAGGGCCTGCCCTCGCCCCCGCCTCTGGCCTCTTCGAGCAACGGCCCTACAAGAGTCTGGCCCGGCATGCACCAGCAGCAGGCTGCCCTCGCCAAGGCCCAGGCCCAGCAGAAGCAGCAGCAGCAGATCATCCAGCAAAGACAACAGCCGCCTCAGCAGGCCAAGCACCAGCGTTCCAAGTCCAACCAGCCATCCGACCCCATCGTGGAGCAGAAGATCACACAGCTGCTCAACTCGATGCGCGCAAAGCCCTCATCCGGCGAATCTCAGGGACAAAGCCCCGTTGTGCACCAGCCCCGCTCCAAGAAGGATGAAGAGGACATGGACGAGGACGAGAGGCTCTTGGCCAGCGAGGAGGGCAAGAAGCTCACCAGCAAGGAGCGTCGCCAGTTGAGGAACAAGGTTTCCGCTCGCGCTTTCCGCTCAAGGAGAAAGGGTAAGTAGCTGCTTTTGGAACCAAACGCATTTCATTCGATCTTGGCAACGTTTGCTGACTAGTCTTTCCAGAATACATCACCCAGCTCGAGAGCGAGATCGCTGCCAAGGTCACGGAGAACGGCGACCTGCGGGCACACAACCGCGCTCTTCAGGACGAGAACAAGAGGCTGCAGGATCTCACCCGCATGCTTCTTTCCTCGCCTTCCTTCTCTGACTTCCTTGATCGCCTGAGCTCGAACCCTAGCCAAGTCCCTCAGGCTCCGCAGCCCGCTCCTCAGCCAGAGCAAAGGTCGGAGCCGCGCCAGCTGCCCAAGGACGTCAACCCCTACGCCAACCAGCAACAGCGCCAGCAGATCGGCATGGCCATTATCCCTGAGCAGACTATGGACTTTTCCACTTTGGCGCTCGACACGGACATCTCTGGCTTCAACTTCCAGCCGCAAGTCTACGCGGTCATGGAGACTCCCGAGATTGTTCTTCCTCCCTGCGTTGAGGCTTCGGTCATCTCTGGCAAGACCTCCAACTTCATCGGCGAGCGCTTCGAGTCTGAGGACGAAAAGATTGAGGCGCCCGTCATTGCTCGCCCTGAGCTCCTTGCAGAGGAGAAGCTCGAGGCACCGGTCGCCCCCGTGGTTTCGGATCCTGAGTTCGAGAAGGACCCTGCCTTCGCTCTATACAATGATTGTCCCTCTGCCGAAGCATCCCCGGCTGAGCCCCTCGAGATCGATCTGAACGACCTCGCCAATGTTGGTATCTTCGGCGGCATTGAGACTGAGAAGGCTCTGGCCCGCTACGAGCTTGTGGATGCTGCCGACGAAGAGGCTCAGGCTGCACTCGCCACATATAGGCTTGGGCGCATGACAGCAAGACTAGACTCGATGATGGAGCAGCTGGAAGCACTCTGTTTCAACTCTTGATCTATACTATTGCTTCTCTTGTTTTTTTATTGTCTATAACTCTTCAGCTCCTTGTTTTCTTCAGGTCCTTCATACTTGCAATTACCCGGCGCACTCGGAAGATTCAGACGGACTCATCGCGGAGTTTATCAGGTCAGACCAGGTCATTCTCTTTAGGCCCCTGTTTTCATCATTTCCACCATCCTTCTCCTTGTCCCCTATTCTTTTACGACTTTACGAGGCTTGGCTCAATCCTGTGTTTTCCCGTCTTATCACATAACGTAACTTCACACGACATATCAGTCTCCGGACATTACCTGTCTGACGCTCTGGTGTCTTCACTTCCGGGGCCTATTCATCCCTTTGCCAACAAAAAAAAACGCACTCGGCTCTAGCAGCACGGTTTTGTGCTTGATTGGCGTTGCACTTTTTTTTTTTGTTAAAGTAGATAGCTATTACACACCCGATTTATATCGAATAATGAACTAGCGCTATCTTGCACTTTGAACAATCATTACGTGGTTTTAGATTGATATCGACGGCCTTGTTCGAGATCTCGGCGAGTCATCTGCGATCATGATCCAAGAAACGAACTCCCTGTGTCCTACGTCACTCCATTTTACGCCACGTTCACAGTGGGAACCAAACCCAAACCGAACGAAATGGCGCCTTGGCTACGGCGGTGATATGCGGTCGATTCATGTTACGGTAGTCTGTTGCGCGAGCATCTAGACGAATTTTTCATTGAATATAGCCTTCATACAAGCGAGAGTAGCGCTCCGGGCGGCAGATGAGATGTGATGCTTCAGGTCTCGGCTATGCTTTATGATCATCATAATGACCAACCCTCTTATTCTGGCGGCTTACGTGAGGGTCCTAGATGGTCTCGGGCAATCAACGTAGCACAATCAAATGGTGTTTCTGATACATGAATTGTGTTGACGCAACCCAGGGCCAAGGGCGTGGGATTGCCTCAGTGATGGCATGCGAATCCGCACCCGGGCGCATCCCTTGGAAGTCAGACCGGACAGCGAACTACAGACAGCCGATTGCTGACTCCGGGATCGCCCGCGGGCGGCAAAGACGGACCGTCGAAAAGGCGGATAGCCGGCTGTTTTTTTCTCTCTCCTTTTTTTTTACTTCTTTTTCCTTGGCACAGGTATCTGTCTGATCCAGCTGCTGCGCGTCATCACGAAATAAGCAACAGCAAATGATGAATGATGAGGTGGGTCACGACACCAAGTCTCCAACAACTGCGTCGTATACCACACTGCGGGCCTGGTAGTGTGATCAAAGCCGGAGAAAGCCAAGTTGAATGGACGATCTAGTAAAATAATTGCATACACAGCCCGTAGTACTCGGCATGTCTTGCTCGGCGTTCTGTCGTAGGAAGGCCGATGGAGCGAGGGTCAGTGTGCAGCCCTACCAAGCTCCTCAGCTGACAGCATCTTCGTGCGTATTGCCAAAAAAAATGAAACAAAACGGAACACTGCCATGCCCTCTGTTGGATGGTCTACTGGAGAAGGGTGATGAGATCATGGCAGTTGAGTTTGCTGCTGCAAAAGAAGAGACGGATGCTGGGCACAAAAAGGTAAACACAGATTTGGCCAAACACATGTGCACACAACCGTCCCACGATCACCCGAGGGTCGGTAAAACTGTTCGGGAAACACGGGTGAGTTCCAGAGACCTAATCGGATGAAAGGAAAGAGGGCGTAGAGGTTGAAGGAGGCATCTGAGGGGTTTTCCCTCGGGCTTTGGGATAAAGGATGGCAACGTAGCTGTTGGTTCTACAGGCATGTACCTGGGAGGCTTGGTGGAGGCTAATATGATTGTGCTCACGAAGGAATACTAGGTGTGTTGGGGTTGCGGTGAACCGGTTGGCCAAAAACAGTGTTCCCCCAAGTTTCGGATAGATTGTGGGCTCGTTCGCAAACAACGCTGAGGC
This sequence comes from Nakataea oryzae, assembly GCA_003049435.1. Lineage (NCBI taxonomy): Eukaryota > Fungi > Ascomycota > Sordariomycetes > Magnaporthales > Magnaporthaceae > Nakataea > Nakataea oryzae. The sequence continues at coordinate 27,230 of PYSQ01000191.1, read as the reverse complement.
TTTCTCGACTGGGAACCACCTCTCAGCACACCCCCATGCCCTTCGGGTGCCCGCGATGGTGGGTGGGAGGCAAAGGACTGGGACGCACCCTGCTTGAGTGGGCGAAATCTTGACAACCTGGCCGAGGGGTGCGTGATCACGTCGCCATCAGAGTTTACCTAGGAGATGCCGCCCGCCCTACAAGCAAACAACGGGTCGGGTGGCGTCGGCATGAAGACGAAAAATGGGGGATGGGGTTCCCCCGTCCGAGTTGCTCGCTGCCCAAAATAGCATCTGAGGAAGCACTGAATGCCAGGGGGTACGAAGCAGAGTTCATTCTATATCTGGCAGCTGGCAGGGAGATCCGATGTGCACAAGCAGCCGAACAATGAGCATCCGACGGCCAGCCTCTGGACTCACCAGGCGTCAATAAAAAGATTTGTCAAATAGAGGAAACAACCCAAAACAGCCAGGAAGTACATCTAGGAGCCGGCAACGATTGAATCGCCGAGCTTAAAATATGCCCATGCCCCCAGGCAGGCCAAGGGGTCTGGGCCCTCACTCCTCGTAAATGTTGGTGTCGCTAATAAGCCGCCCGGCGCGCACGCCATGTCGTGGTCAGCACTCGACATTGACAAATCTCCTCCATGCTTTGCGAAGTATATTGCCTCCTTCGACAAGGCTGGGAGACAATGTCTGTCCTCACCAGGAGCCACAAATCAAACAGAAGGGGGCCGCGATAAACTTACAACTCTTCCGAGAAGCGCTCCCTCCCCTCGGCGTCCTTATTGACGAAGACACTGACGCTGCACTGGCCGCAGGGAAACACGCCGAAGCCGTCGGCCTCGATCTCGACCTCGCGGTCCGACCAGCCGAGCACGTCGGTCCAGCGCTCGCCGGCGTGCATCTCGCCCACGTGCATGCGCTTCTCGCCGGGCCCGACGTTGCTGAGGACGACGGCGCAGCCGCTTGGGCGGTCCCAGGTGCCGTACTTGACCCACCCGAGGCAGGTCGCGTAGTCGAAGTAGTCGGCTTGCTCTCCGTACTGTTGTGACAACGGTAATGGTGAGTCGAGAGAGGTCAGTTCCAGGCCTTTGATTTGTTCTTGGCATCAATGCCGTGTGCAGTGGCCGAATGTGGAGGTGGTCGGGCGAGGCCACGTGAAGAAATCAAGCCTCCGGGGGGACTCTTTGGCTCAATGGAACATCCATAAACCCGAAAGGGAACATGCAAAGCTCAAAAGGTCCATTGACTTACGGCATATAGCTTTCGGGCAAGCATGAGCTTGGGCAATGCGCCTCCGCAGCTGGGAGGGAATGGGTGCTCGCCCTTGATGCCGTACAGATCGCCGTACCAAACGCAGGGGTACCCGGAGCTGCGCAGGAGAATTAGGGAATATGCGAGCGGCTTGAACCAGTCCTCGATCGGGGCCTCTAGAGCCTGGTAAGGCTGCGTATCGTGGTTCATGACCAGGGTCTTTCCGGATGCGTGGTCAGCTTGAGTCTTCTAGCCCGGAGGTGCAGGTCGCCCAGAGGAAGGGAGGGAGAACTGACAACTGCATTGATGGGCTGATGCTGGACCAGCGTGTCGTCAAACACCTGCCTCATGTCCGCGCCTTGGGCTTGTGAGATCTGGCTAAACTTGTAGACGAGCGGGGCGTCAAAGAGCGAGAACTTCTGGCCCATGCGGTCAAGATAGCGCTCCATGTCCTCGAGACTGTCCTTCCAGAACTCGCCGACGAAGAACCACCCCTGGCCGTACTTTTCGTCCATCATGGTGATGAACTTGCGCAGGAAGTCCTCGCTGTAGTGCTTTATGGCATCGAAGCGAATGCCCGCCAGGGGTAGTTCGCTGGCGAGCCACTTGCCCCAGTTCAGAACATCCTCCTCGACCTCGGGGTGGGAGTAGTCCAGATCCGAACCCATGAGGAAGTCGCTGCGTGTGTGGGTGAATGTGTGCTGTCAGCAAAAGAAAACCCAGAGGCATCTCGACAAGAATGGATTCTTACTAGTTCCCCTTTTCGCCGTCTACGTCTCCATCTTCGGCCCATCCCTGATTCTGGTCACCCATGATCTTGTAGATGGCCTTCTGGCCATTTGCCGCGTTATAGTCGACGCCGCTGAAATGGTACCAATGGTACTTTAGCTTCGAATATTTGCCCTTGCGGCCGGGGAAGTCGAACCCAGTCCACTTTCGCACAAAAAAAGGACATGACAAGTCAGCCCCAAGTCAGCCCCGCCCTGGACGTCTTTGTAAATATTGCGCAGCAGCCACATACCGCGGTGATCTCGTACGTGTCGCTGGTGAACTTGTTCCGATCCTCTTCGTCCACCTCTGCGGCCGGGCACTTCTCCTTGTGGTCGCCGGCAAACTTGTGGTTAAGGACCGCATCCTGCCCGGCGTAGATTAGCAACGTTGAATTCCTGTATCTTGGGATCGGGGTTGGCAAGCGTACCCAGTAGATGCCCACGCCGTTCTTTTTGGCGTTGGAACAAAGCTTCACCAGCTCCTCCTTGGTGCCCCATTTGGTCGCGACGGAGCCCTTTTGATCGAACTCGCCAAGGTCATAGCTTTGCTCAGATTGAAGATTAGAGAGAAGACGCTTCATAGCTTAATGTCTTGACAGGCGTGCTTACAGATCATAAATGTCGTAGCCGTTGCCCTCATTGCTAGACCCTTTGCATCTTTCAAGAAAAGGGAACGTGCCATGGTTAGTTTGGCAATAGACACTTTGTGGGAAGACGTTGGAGACAACCTACCCAGGAGGCACCCAGATGTTGTCGATACCCCACGATTTGAGCTGAGGGATGCGCTTTTCCAGGCGCACCCAGTGCTTGCCGTCGGCGGGGATGTACCTGTCGAGATTTTGTCAACACAAGGGACGAGTAAGCTTGCTTCAACTTGGACTCACCACTCGAAGCCCTGCATCATGGTCATGTTCTCCGGGGTTGCTTCTTGGGACCCCATTTTGGGCTAAGGCGGGTTGTTCGCTGGCTGATGGCTGTGATAGGGGAGAAATTGATGGCGGACAGACTCGGCTGGGGTCCAAGGTGATTGATAGGAATGGCAGGCCGAGAACAAAGGAGGACAGCCGTATTACGGGGAGGCGGGAGGGCACATATAGATAACATAAATCCTTTCCTACTGGGACTTGGACGCAGTAACACGGTCTACAGAGCTGATGCGGCAGGGGACAGGACCTTGGCCCATTGCAATACCGCGCGATACCGGACTGAAACCCGGAAAGCAAGCTTGTGCTGCATGCATACCGACAAGGTCGTTATCTCAATGGACCCAAGGCGATGGTGGACAGAGAAAAACCCCTCGGCAGCCTCCTGCATGGCATGGCGGGCAGCGGAATAGCCAGGCCTAGACCGTAGCCTTTTGCCGTGACGGCGGTGCCCCAAAAGGCAGGGGGAGCGATGCAACAGCTAGCCACGGTGGTCAGAGGAAGAAGCTGGCACGCTGGGCCAGGCTGTCGGAGCCATTTGGCAGTGCGTGCGGGACCATGACGTCGACGCTAAGATGTTGAGCTAGATGCACTCTGTAGTAGCGCATGCACGCCCCCCAAGCGCAGGCAGGTCGTCGGTTGAAGCGGGGGCCAGGCTAGCCAATGGAGCAAAGGTAGACGCCAAAAGGCGCAAGAATTGCCGCAGGGTTTTTTTCCCCCGTGCTTTTTCTACGATGCACAGTTTCGTGGGCCTGGCGATCCGCTCGCCGGGACTGAGGATCGTGCATTGAATAGTGCGAGCACGCTGGCCCAAGCTTCGTAAAACGGGACGAGAACCAAGACGGAAGGAAGCCCCTCAAATGTCTCCCCGTTGGCGCGAGCGGCACTGCCCCTGCCATGAAATCCCTGAGGATCTTGCCCTCTTTAAGCGACACGGGTCTGATGAGGCCAAAACCCTTTCGATTGACGTCAACCGGGTCCCTTCCATCCCAGGCACAGAGACATCAGCATTGATCAGCAGCGGCACGACGGCTCGAATCTGTCTGGAAAGAAGCAAGCCCGGCAGGATGTGGCGGGGGAGGGGGAGGGGAAGCGGAAGGCAAAACGGAAGGCAAAGGGAGGGAAAGGGAAAGGGGGGGGGACGAGCGAGAGACATGAAGCGGGCGGGAGGACAAAGGCAAGCGCCATGCAGCCCGTCGGCTGCGAATGCAGCTGCCGTCCATTTTGTCCACGTCGCAGCCCTCACCGCGCAGAGGACGCTGCACGAATTGAAAAACAGATCGGCCGGCTCAGCTTGGTGGCCCAGGCGCTGATTGGGAGGCGTAGGGCCTTTTGTGGGCGTGGCTGCCGCACTAGTCAAGCGAGCGCCCCAGTCGAGGCATCGTTTGCCGGGGCAACGGCACGACAGGGCAGCGGTAAGGAGAGTAAACAATCAGGCCTGGGGCGCTTGGCGCAGCTCGACACCTCACGCCTCCCCCATCTCGCTTCCCTCGCTGGGGATACACAATCTTGCCGACGACGCACGAATCACGGCCGCGGGGATCGATCCTCGCCCACGCCACACCCACCGCGACAAGTGTCGATCTTTGTTGCTTCGCGCCTAACCGTTGCCCGAGCGCCTGCGGCCACCACCAAACCACGCTACACCACCCCCGGCCAGACTAAAACGGCCCCCTTGTATAAACTCTACTGCCTGGACCACGGCCTTGAGCCAGTCCGCTTCGTTCCCCAGTAATGCCGCGACCCGCCGACCACGAATCCGACGACTTCGAAATCCACGTTGACAAGTCGTGCCTCAACTCCCCCATGGACGAGCAGCCTGCCACCAGCATCTCGGAGCTTGTCGAGCCCCCAGTCCAGCCCGAGAAGACCGCCGGCGACGTTGGTCCGGCGAGCGTTGTCGACAAGATTCCGGCTCCAGACGACAAGGCCGACGCAGAGGCGTCCAAGGCGGACGAGAGCGTAGGCCAGACGCAGCCTGAGAAGGAGACCGCAGCCGAAGCGAGCAGCCCTCCCGAAGCTGCCGACGCACAAGAAGCACCAAACCATGCAGAGGACACACGCCAGGGCACCCCGGCAGATGACGTGAAGGCGGAGGACGAGGAGAACCACGCCGAACCCGAGGCTGATCCATCCATTGGCAGCGCCACGGGCGCCGACGAGCACAGCCGACGAGAATCGGGAGTCTGCGAGACCAGTGAGCAGGCGGACCCCGCCGAGAGCTTCGAGGGTGACGCAGGCGGTGACAGCAGCTCCCAGCAAGAGAACGACGACGACGTATTTAGCGACCACAGCCCGCGCAGCTCCATGGGCTCTATCGACATGGATGGTGGCAATAGGAAGCCTCAAGGGGATGACGACAAGTCCCAGGCGGGCGGCAAGGAGTACACGTTTGATCACGGGCGTCCGGCCCGCGCCTCGGGAATCTCGGACTTCTCCACCCTGGAGTCGCAGCTGGACGAGGACGACGTTTTCGTGCCCGAAACCAGGGGCACCCCGAGGCACCCCTTCCGCACGACGTCCGCCATGCGCGCCATGCAGATGACTTCGCCGACTGCCTCTGTCTTCTCGACCCCGCCGGGCGGTGGCAAGCTGCCCTCGGCCATCCCCCATCACTCGGCCTCACGCCTCGGCAGCCCCGGCGTCTCGGCCCAGTACTCCCCAAAGGGCAGGTCGACGCCGACGCGGTTCAAGGTTAAGAAAGAGCCCGCGCCGCTCGTCCTGCTCCATGCCACGCTGCTGCCACTTCGGTGGACCTGGGCCGACGTGCTCGACGAGGGCTTCGGGATGCCCGCCGAGAACGGGTCCGAGGCGGGCTGCTTCAAGGCCAGCGAAGATCTGAAGCGCCTGCGCGACAATTGGAAGGAGCTCCAGGACCGCATGGGAGACACTGTCCTGGAGAGGGGCATCCTGCTGTCGCATCCTCAGAGCGACTACGAGGTGCTCGAGGAGCGGCTTCTCGAGGCCCTGGAGCTGCCTATGCGCCGCCGTGCTCGTATTCTCGAGTGCGGCCACTACCTGGGGCCTTCCAACATTAACAGCAGCTATGCCGAGAGCAGCGAGGACGACACGACGACGGACGAGAGCGAGGACGACTACGCGGCCACGCCGTCGCGCCACTCGCGGCGCAGGAACGGGGCAGGCGGGCGCGAGACAAGACACTGGTGCGGCATGTGCAAATCAGACATCAAGTACGAGGCCCTCGGGCCCGGCAAGATATTCCGGGTCAAGATCTACGCCAGCAACGGCCTCATGCGGGCCGGTGCTTGGGAGGCCTGCTGGAAGGAGATGGAGCGCGTCGACGCCGAGGTTGAGCCTGTCGTGGAGCCCTCACTGCAGCTCGAACTGGAGCGCCTCGAGGCCTGGCAGGCTGCCGAGCACCAGAAACGCGAGGAGGAGCTGGATCGACGGGCACAGGAGGAGTATGAGCGACGTTCAGAGGAAGAGTATGAGAGACACCAAGAGGGAGAGGAGCTGGACCCTCGCACCGACGAGGATCTGATGGCCGAGGCCGAGGCGCACCTGGCTGCTGCTGAAGCTGAAGCTGCCGCCCACGAGGCACAGTTCGGTGACACAACGGACGAACACGACGACGACGACGTCGAGCATGAGCTCCACGAGGAGGAGGAGATGCATGGTGCGTCTTTCGAAGACCAAACTGAGATCATCCACCCCCCCTCTACTCGTGCTTCGTCGCCGACGGAGCAGCGCGAGTCCACGGAACCTCAGGACTTTGAGCCCTCAGCGGCTCCGGCAGACACTCCATCCTCGCCAGTGCAGCCCCACCAAGATGATGCCGAAGACGCCGAAGCCGCCGCCACGGCGACAGACATAGACATCGAGCGCAGACGGCGCGACGAGGAGCGGCTCCGTGAGATATATGGTCATTCGCCCCCGGGAACCTCGGGCCGGGATAGCCTTGATTTCAGTATGCTCGGCAGCCGGATTTCCTCCCCGGCACCGGGCCCGCGGTCCCAGAGCGTGCTCTCGGGCACGAGCCGTCGCGAGAGCCTGCTCTCCAATAATCACGAGGGGCAGCGCTCGACGCACCGCGACAGCCTGCTTTCCAGCCCTCGCGGTGTCCAGAACCCTGGCAGCAGGCGTGATAGCATCCATTCCAACATGCGTGACGGGCAGCAACAGGCGCGCCACGACGAGAGCATGGGCTTGGGCGAGGATAGCTTCCTGTCACCTGAAACACCCGTTTCGCCCAGCCTGCGGGGTTTCGACCGGCGGAGCCCGAGTGCGCGGTCGATGCGCGTGGCTCTGCAGGATCCGCATGCTCCTCGCCCGTCCCACCCTCTCCGCCAAGGGTCGGGGCTGCCGGAAGAGCATCCTCTTCACCACGACCAGCAACCCCATTACCCCCACGACCCTTCGCATCCCCATCAACAGCCTGCGGCTGGCTACCCCCATGACCAGCGCCCGCGTCGTCGGGGAGACGAGTCTCTGACTGAGCTGCTGCTAGAAGCCGCAAACGTACTGATGCGGGACCGCAAGAATGTTGCAATCGCAGCCCTGGGATTCCTGGTTCTCCTTTTCGCCCTGCGTTCGCCCTCATCCGCGGCCTTCTCGTATGGCCACGGCGGCATGAGCATGGCTGAACGAGAGGCCGAGATAATGCGGACCCTCTATGTACAGCAGCAACTCCAAATCCAGCAGCAGCAGTATCATCATCAGCAGCAGCAACAGCAGCAGCAGCAGCAGCGCCACCAGGAGTCGGCGGTGATGCCCCTGCCGGCAGAGCCAGTCGGCGCTATGGGGTCCTCGCCCGGCCCGGTGGTCGAGATCGCCCAGACGGTCACTGAGCCCGCCTCTGAGATTCCGAACGAGGACAAGGACTCCTCCGAGGCCGCACCGGGGAATGCCGAGCCCAAGGTCGAGGCGGAGGTGGTCAAGGTGTACGAGACTGTCACCGAAACAGTAAAGGTCACAGCCACCGATAGCCTGGCGGAGGAGACGCCTGCAGCCACCCCAGTTGAGGCTGAGGCTATCACTGAGACCATGACGGCGGAGGTTGAGGCTGAGACCGAGGCTGGTGCCGGGACCATGCCGGTAGATGTCTTGGTCGAGTCAGAAACTGAGGCCGAGACTACGGCTACGGAGGCCGAGACTACGGCTACGGAGGCTGAGATTACGGCTACGGAGGCCGAGACTGAGACCGAGATTGTTGCCGCCCCAGAAACTGTCGATCAGGCTGAGGCGACAGAGGCGGTGGAGCCTCTGGACAAGATGGCCCCGCAACAAGGCGAGGTCCAGCTCGAGGAGGCCCCCGAGGAGGTTTTGCAGTCCGAGCTTCAGCCTGAACTTCAGGAGGTCGTTGCTGAGGCTCATGATGAGCTGTGATGGGTCCGTTGTTCTCACTATTTTCTCTAGGTATCTGGGCTGGGGTCTCTCGTCAATGATTCTCGGGGCTTTACGTGACGAATTTTTCTCCTCTTGTTTCCTCGACGAAATCTACGAATGTTGATAATGTTTGCTTCTTTTTTTGCTTTTTCTTCTTTGAACAATTTCACTCCTTCTCTCATGTTTTTTTCTTGTTTGATTTACCACCAGGTGGTTGCATGTATCTTTAACACCCTTTGTTCTCTCTTGGGGTATTATTGAGTGTTATGTTAATGCCGGATTAGCCAGCGAGTTTTTATTGCGCCCACGTGCTTAGATAGATCCGGAATGCCAAAAGAAAACCTTTAATATCACTTCGAGCCATGGCGTCTGCATTGTTGCATCATATTCATTATATTAACATCCATTTACAACAAGTACCGGAATCGACCCTCCCCTTGACACCATGGTCTCCGCCTTGGGAGTTTTCTGTTAGCGCTATGGCCTATCTGAATAATGTATCTTGTAGTGGCCCTGCTCATTAATTAACCCCGAAAAATAAGAAGTCGTCCGTCCGATGACTGATCGACGAAAGGCACTAGATAGACCCAGCAAGGAGCGCTGTCACGCCTGGTCCAGTTTTGTTCACCATGGATAACGATGCCCATGTGATAGTTGCAATATACATATCACTCTACTCTGTTCAAAGCTTTCCTAGACGTTAGTAGAGCAGGGCCGAGCCTAAACTGTTTTTTACACTCAGCGGAACTGGAACCAGTTGTTTAATGCTGCCGCGGTCGTTAATGTCCTGCAAATTGCGCCTATACATCAAGAAAGATCTGGACAAGGACAAGGGCCATGGAACCATGTGGGAAAAGAAGTTTCTTGAGCTTACGCCGTAGATAGGATTTTCGCGGCGAAATTTACTAGATTGCCTAGTGAGTAGGTTGATGAAGGATGTATCGTGAATAGAACTATGCAACGCTCATGGAAAAAAAAATCCCGACCCAAAACACAAACTGGAGCAAAATCTGTACTTAGACCTGATGAAAGAAAAGCAGAGAACAAAAGAGAAGAATAACGGTATCAACTTGAGCTTGAAGAATCCCTTTGGAGGAAGCTCAGGGTATTGAAACTTGCGCAACCAAGCTTGAATGAAGATAACTGCAAGGATAACAGAGGGACAAAGAAAACGACAAAGAGATAAGAGAAAGAATCCGATACGGCCGAAAGGTTGACGTGATTGGGGGGCTTCACAAGATAGCAAGCAAGACTGCGGTTAGGATACGCGTGTTTAATCCTTGGCAACGTGCTTGCCCGTCGTCTCTTCGCCCTCGCCTTGGTCCTCGCCATCTTCGCCCCTTGGGTCTTCACGAGGACTAGCAAGTGCGCTGGAGATCCCGCCCGAGTTCCCATTGATGCTGTCGGCCCGGCCATGACCCAGAAATCCGTTCCGGATGCTGGCCGCGTCCGCAACACTCGGAGTACCGCCCCCGGCTGATGACCCAGCACCGACCTTGTCCTGGTGCTCCTTCTGCTGCTTTGAGGCATAAAAGCTGCTCCGGTCGCCGGGGATGATTCCGCTGGTACTGTATATACTGGCTCTCTCGGCGACGATCCGAGACGACGGGCCCGCCCCTGGCGTCGTGGGAATGGCCGGCACAGGATCGATGGTGGCCGACAAGACCGACAGGGGGAGGGACTCGCGGGAGCCACCGAAAACCGACGATGGGGCAAGAGCACGGACACTAGCGTTGGTGTCGAGGGAGCGGCGGCGGCGGCCTTTGGAGGATGACGCCAGAGTCAATATGGAGGCGTTGTCGGTCAGCAGCCCGTTGGCTGTGGCGGTCGTATACGTGTGCTGCGGGCTTTGCTGGCCCAGCACAGAGGCGCCAGCAGCGCCTCCCGAGGGGTTCAGGTGCGGCGGGATTGCCGAGGCGGGGGTGCTGGGGAAAGGTTGATTGAAGTGTATGACCTGTGAGCTGCTTGCTTGGTTGTGGCCATGATGGTGATAGCCGCCGCCGCCGCCCTGGTGGCCATTGTAGGGGTGCCCGCCGCCCATGGCTCCGTGGTGGCCAGTGAGCGGGAGCGACTGGATGGTGGTGAGGGTGGTGGTGAGGGAACGGACGGAGGGTGCAGGCGAGGAGAAGGTGCTATCGCCTCCTCTGCGGGACTCGAGACCGCCATTGGCAGTGCGGCTGGTGCCCGTCACCGAAGAGGCGCCATGCGACGGTGCGGCGATGGAGTGGGCGGCGTCATGGTCGGTGGAGACGGTGGGGGCCGTCGACCGCGCGCCGGCAGTTGGGGCGCGGCCGCGTGTGCTGTTTGCAGATGAGCGGAGCGACAGCGTCCGCTGTAGCGAGGTTGCGCTCGAGGTCACCCCACTCGGGGCGGTAGAGAAGGAGCGAGTGCTCGCGCTCTGGACATCTTGCTGATGTGCCTGTGTCGCCCCGTTGCCTATCCTGCCCGACTCGGGGTATGGGTTGTTGTTTTTGGATGCCCGCTGCTTCGACAGCGACTTGGCGTGCTTTGAGCCCGTCCGGCTGTCGTCGCCCAAGTAGCCGCCTTTGAAATTCCTGAGCTTCTTGACCAGCGTGGCGAACGGCCGCCGTCTGCTGTGACGATCTATCCATTCCATGGCCAAGTCAGCCTTGCTGCCGGGAGACGTCTATGGGCATGCGCCTGATTGTGGCACGACACGACTATCTCTGTGTTGTGCTGGTGCTTCGGAGGGGGCCCGGAGAGGCAGCCCAGGCTCGTACGAGACGCGCGACAGAGGCCGTGGTCGTGAGTGTTGGGAGGGAAGGGCCTGGCGCTCACCTTCAGACACCGTCTCGGTCATGGCCATAGTAGAGCTGGGCATACGGGTCGGGGTCGGGCAGGGAGGAACCGAGTGTTTGCGAGTTCCCGCCGGATCCGGTCGCAGGCTGCTGTTGTGGACAAGGAATGACGGAGCAAGCCGCCGAGGCGAATTCGCGAACAGGCGGCTAGTCAATGGTGGTGGCTAGGCGAGCAGAATAGGGCCGTTCCGATGGGACGGTTGAGAGAGGACGCAGGCGTGCTAGCCTAGGCGACGGCGCAAGCGTGGGGGAAATGAGCGAGCGACTGGCGGGACAAGGCCTCGCGAGGGCGGGCAACGGGGCGGCCAGGGCGTGGCGGCGAGCGTCTATGGCGGTCAAAAGATGCTGGGATGTGTGCGATGACGCCAGGGAGGCTGCGGCATGGTTTGCAGGTCGAGAGCTCGGGGGTCTGGCGAGTTGGGCTGACTGGCGTGCGAACACGAGTCCAGCAAAGCGCAGCCAAACCAGAGCCCTTCCCGAACCTTCGGGTTTGGGGGTCTCCTCGCTCCGCCAAGCCACTGCAAGAGCCAGGGCGCCGGGTGGGGCGCGCCTGAGGACAAGGCCCGTTTTAGGCTGGCACGCCGCCCACGTGACTGCAGTGTGATGTCAGTGTCCCACTGTCGCCGCACCCGCCCCCTGCCGCCCGCAAATCACCTCGAGCTCCAACCCCGACTGCCGGTGCTGGTGCTGCTGGTGCTGGCGCTGGTGCTTCGATTGCGGACCGGCCAGCTTGGCGCGCTCGCTCCCTGCTGGCTCCCTGCTGGCTCCCTGCTGGCTTCCTGCTCGCGCCGTGGCCGTTGCACGTCGTATTGCCAGATCGCGACCCCTGCACAGCCGGCCCCAAGAGACCAACCCTCTCTGCCCGCCGAGCTTCGAGCCGATCGCCGACGACGGGCGCATCGAAGCTTGCTTGCTGTCAAGCTAGCGCCCAAGACCCATCTCTCCCAGCCAGCCACGGCCACCGAGCACTCCGGGCCAAATGGCTAACCCGCCGCCGCCATGTCGATAAAACCGCTGCCGCCCGACGTCGTGGCCCAGGTCAAGTCCTCGTCGGTCATCACCTCGCTGAACGCGGTCGTGCTTGGCCTCCTGCGGAACTCGCTGGATGCGCAAGCATGCAAAGTCAATGTCTCGGTGGACTACCGCCTCGGCAACTGCTCAGTCGAGGACGACGGCGTCGGCATCCCGTGCGCCGAGTTTGGACAGGATGGTGGGCTGGGAAAGCCTCACTGTATGTGCAGCCTGCAGGTCCCCGTGATATCGACTAGCCGCCATGTTGACAATGGCCGCTTTTGCCAGTCACGTCAAAGTACCCCTTCAGCGAGGGAGTGTATGGGCGCCATGGCCTGTTCATCTACTCTGTTGCGTCGCTGTCGCTGCTCTCTGTCACCTCGCACCATCGTTTGCAGAATTCGCACAATTCCCTGATTGTCCACAACTCCCACGTCGTGTCCCGCCACATCCCTGCTCTCCCCAGCCAAGAGATCATGACCTTTCCTCATGGAACCCGTGTGACCGTCCGTGACCTGTTCGGCTCGATGCCCGTTCGCGTCAAGCAGAGAGCGCTCGAAGCCGAGAGTCCGCGAGCGGGCCGGGACTGGGACCATCTCGTACGCATAGTCGTGGCCCTACTTCTTGCCTTTCCGGGCAACGTCTCCGTGAACTTGCGAGAAACGAGCTCTGCCCGTGCCCTGAACCTGCGCGCTTGCAGTGACGAGCTCGCTTCTAGGACTTCTCATCTCCTCTCGAGGGCAGCGCTTTGGGACCACGGTGGCACCAACCGCTGGGTGCCACTGGGTGCATCATCGTCGGGCATCACCGTCGATGGCTGCATCTCCATGTTGCCTGCACCCACCAGGAGACTGCAGTTCATCAGTTTTGGTATTGAGCCCCTGTCGGAGGATCTTGGGTCAAACATTCTGTTTGGGGAGGTGAACAAAGTGTTTGCAAACTCCAAGTTCGGCGCGATCGAGGACAGTGCTGGTCAGGAATCCAGATACTGGGCCCCGGCGGATACGGACAAAGAGTATACGACCGGCGAGCTCAGAGTCAAGAAGGGAGTTGAAAGGTGGCCTGTTTTCTACATGCGGATATCTCTCGGCGCCAGACATGCGACGAATCTTGCCTTGCATCCAGATGACATGCTGGATGAACGCCATACGAGCCTCCCGATGATTGTGGATCTTCTGAAGGCCATATCATATACGTTTCTCAAAAAGTACCACTTCAGTCCCCAGCGGGTCAACCTCGCTTCTAAGCGCAAGTCGCGCACGACACCGTCTGGAGGTGGAGCACCGTCTGGACATGGGTCAAGAAACTCCTGCGCCAAGACTGGAGGCAGTTGTGGCACAGGTTCTGGTTCATCTGATGAGGATTTTGGTGTCCGGCCCGCTACGACAGCTCCGAAAGAACCTCCAGGTTCCGAGCACAAAGTCTTGGATTCTGAGGAATACGCCCGTGCACAGATTTCGGCCTTGCCGGGAGATGGAAACCGGGCCGAAATTATTCCTGGAGATCCTACCAGGCTGTGCAGGAGGGTGCCTGTAGACCCTCACATAGGAGACGAAAAGCCCTCCATGACGGAGAGTGCTCGCGAAGGAACCTCCTATTGGGACGACCCAGTCACCAGAGCGCGATCGTTGGTTGATGCGAGAACGGGATTTATCATACCGGCCCGACCGAACACGACACCACAAGGATCTGAATCCCCGAAGCCTTCAACAGGCGGCCGAGCCAGGTCAGGGAGCAAAGAGCCAAGCCCATGGCTCAAGGATGTTCTTTCTCGATGGAACAATCCTGTTTTCGAGATGACCGAACAGTCAATACCACGACTCCCTGACGTGGACGCTACACCTTCGTGGGCCCCATCTAACCACAAGGACGGCGGGATATGTTCTGTCTCCCTCGGACACAGGGAAGACAAAGCATCCCTGGCAGTAGAAAATCGCATTTCCAAGGCGGATCTCGCAGTCTCGGAAGTGATCTCCCAAGTCGACCAGAAGTTTATCCTTGTCAAGGTACCCGTTTCTGGACGAAAGACTAGAACTTTGGGGATGGCCGAAGATGGTGGAGACGTCGCCGTTTCTGAAGCCAACCTGCTTGTTCTCATCGACCAGCATGCGGCAGACGAACGATGTCGAGTGGAAACCCTCATGCAAGACTATTTTGAGGACGTCAGTGGCAACAGCGCAGAGTCGGTGTGGAGGGCTCGCACCGAACACCTTGAGCAGACTCTCTGCCTTGCTCTTCCGCCTCAAGATTGCGCCCTTCTAGAACGTTTCAGATTCCACTTTGAGAGATGGGGAATTCTATATACAATATCCGGATCTCGCGACAACACCGTCGCCCCGCACATCAGTACGGCACCTTCTACGTCAGCAAAGGGAAGGGACTCAATGAAGTTGAGGGGCGCCCGTGACCACAATGGGGTGTGGGTGACAAGTCTGCCTCCGGCCATTGTGGAGAGATGTCGGACCGAGCCGAAAATGCTGGCCGAGCTACTTCGCACAGAGGCCTGGAGGCTTGAGGGAGACGAGAGTCTGGCGCGGTCCGCAGTGACCGCCCAAGGCTACGTGGGCTCAAAATCAGAGCATGAAGTCTCGACTTCATGGATCTCAAGGTTCCACGGCTGCCCACGAGGAGTCCTGGATCTGATAAACTCTAGGGCCTGCAGAAGTAAGCTATACAAAACCCAGGTGTTCATTTCTCACTGGACCCAGCCCATCCCCGGGCAAGCAGTGTGCCAAGCGCGAAAAAAAGAAGAAAAAAGAAAAAAAGAAAGACTAAAAGAAAACTTGGTCATAGGCGCGATAATGTTCAACGATCCTCTCTCCCTCGACGATTGCCGGAAGCTACTAGACCGTCTGAGCGTGTGTGCCTTCCCGTTTCAATGTGCTCATGGAAGACCATCGATGGTCCCTTTGCTTGACCTCGGACCACGGCCCCCTCTGGTCGACATCAATGCTGATTTTGGTAATCTTGGGCCTGGTTATCTATCTCAATTCACATCCACTGTGCATTCACACCGGCTGGCTGCGTAGGCTGTGGACGTGCAAGAAAAAAGACAACAAAACCCTCAGTAGCCGACCAACTTCGCTCAGAACACCGGCGGTATCTGGGCCATATACCTACAGCAGGAGCTCATGAAGCATGTATTTCTATGTCTGGTGGAGAATCTCGGAGACACGTATATCTAGCGCTAGACAATCGTTGTTGGCGATCAGTGCGCATCATGGGAAACACACACCGTCAGCCCAGGACAGGGATCCGCCCGAGGTCAAAAAGAGTCCGTTTAGGCACAGGACGAGGCGAGCTAGGCATATCCGCTAGTGGTACAATCTCGTTGATAGAAGGGAGGCATCCTCTTTCCCACTGACCCCTTCCAAGTGTTCTAATGGCGCCCTCCGCCAGTCTGCTGCGGACTACCCCCAAACTCCCTGGGTTCCATATCTCGCATCTCCACAGGAACAACAGGCGAGCCCCCGAAATGAAAGTCTGAGTCCAGACCGCCCCCACAGCAGTGGCCGTGGTCCTCATCGTCACCACCATTCCTGTAGTCCATCCGATGGTCCTGCGCCCAAGATGGTGCTTGTGACGGGGCCGGTACTTGCTCGTGGTCGAGGTGCCGATCGGCCGCGCTTGCCGACAGGTTCTCCAGGTCAACTAGCTTCCCAATCAGCTTGCTGCCGCCGCGGTCCGTGCTGAGCGAGACCCATCCTTGCGCGCTTTCCCCTTGGGAGCGGGACTTTCTGTAGTAGAGCTTGCGTCCGGCAACTACAAAGAACAGGAAGATGTGCTGCCGATTAGAGCAGCAGCCGTCAGTGGAAATTGTACTTGAGCTTTGTCTCGTCTTGATCCGTCAGCGAGAAAGGAAAGGAAATGGGGCCCATACCGGCAAGTAAGCGGCCATGAATGAGGTGAGGTCAGCTCCCTCCTTCCACATAGAGCTGCTGGTGAAGACGAAGATGCTCAGGCACATCAAGATAACATAGTACGCTGCGAGGGGCTGTAGCCAAGAAAGCAGCGTGTGCGACTTGTAGTGCCGCGAAGTCCGAAGAAATTTCTCCCGACTGTATTCTACAAGAAATTCTTGACATTTATATGTCCTATTAATCACGGTCGAAGGTCATTGTTAGTTATTTCAGTATGGCATATAATTACTTGTGTGCATAAGGAGGAGTTGCCGGGGGGTTTTAAGCATACCATCTTTGGAATCGGACATAGGCAAGACAAATGCTGGCCCACACTATGATCGCCGAGATGCTCTGCGAGACGCTGATTATACGCAAAAACTGTAGATGTGAGGAAAGATCGCAAACAGATGGGCTGGTCAGCAGAAGTAGGCCTGTCAAACGGTGCAGTAATCTAGGGATGCAGGTACGTTCGTGAAAGGAGGGCGACCAACATTTGAAACCCCCTTATTTCCGTTGGCCTTGGCAATATGCAAGAATATGATAGCATACCATGCCATAAGGCTGATAAACAGTGCCATTGCCGGCGCTCCTGTCTTTGGCCAAACGACGCCGGTGTTTCGCTGCAGCCACCTTCGGATGGTCCCGCCGCCGGCTCCCTGGTAGGTCAGACCATAAAGCGTCCGGCTGGCCACGTACAGCGAAGCGTTGGCTGCCGACAGCGTCGAGAACAATAGAATCCCGTTGACAGCGGAAGCGACCGCGATCGGTGGGTTGAGAAACTCGCAAGGGTCCCATTCGCCAAAGGCACTTTTCCCACTAGAGACGCCGATGATGACGGCGCTGGAAGTGGTTTTGTTTTTGCAGCCCTGGCTAGCGGGACCGCGCGGGTCGTAGGGCAGCGGAAGAGCCCCGTGCTCCCACGGAACCGTCAGGATGATGCCGAGAGTGCACAGGAAGTAGACCAAGAGGACAGTCCAGTGCGTCAGTTGAGACCACAGCCTGACCGTTTCGGTCTTGCGCGCCTCAAAAGCTGCCATAGCGAAGGCCTCGATCCCGATGTAACTGAAGGCGACCAGTGGAAGGGCGTAGCTAGATTTGCGTCGAAAGTACTGGTTGGTAACTTTTGATAGACCGTGAGGTCGGGAAGACTATTCAGAGATAGGGACCTACCAAAAAGCCGCCACGGGATTATCAACAACTTCCTGGTTGCTTTCAAAGTTCCACAGAGAAGCTATATTGTGTCAGACAGGTGGAACAAACTAGGAGCGGCGTGGGTGGTTATGAACCAGTTAGAGCTAACTTGGACTTACACAGGGAGCTAGGGCCTGTACTAAAGTCTGGTGGAACAGAAATGTCCACAGGTCAGGTCTTTGTGGATGGGGAAGCCGCAGATTCGAGTGGCAGAGTAGAACTGACCTTTGTCTGCGACAACATAAAGGAGCACGGATATAACAAGGATAAGAGCCAGTTTAATGCCGCCACTAACGGCTTCAATCCACCCGAATAGCTGGGATGCAAAGGGTGTGTTTTTAGCCTTGACACCTGTAAAGTTGACTAACAGGCGGGCACTAACCGTGACATCGGCCAAATTGATAGATAGGAGCACAAAAGGACAAAGCGCGGCGAAAATCCGGGGCACGGCGACATTGCTCATGGGCATCCAAAAGCTCAGCAACTTGGAGGCGCCGACAATCTGGTAGGGCACGATGGAGGCGTATGTAAACCAGTAGAGCGCGCCAACGGCCCACGCGAGACCGTGGTCAACAAAGGTGTAGACATATTCGAATATGGCGTTGGGGACGGGGAACAGCTGGACGAGCTCGGCAACAGTCTCGCCCACGCAGACGCCGACGGTGCCAAAGAGCAGGACTGCCGTCAGCAGGCCCATGGGCCCCGACAGCCTAAGCGCCTCGCCATTGTTGTTGAAGACCCCGGAGCCGATGACCAGGCTCAGCACGATAAACTGCTCGGGCGCCGCCAACGTGTTAGAACGCCTTTGCCGAACGCGAGAGGCCCCGCCGATTGGTGGTGTAGCGGCTTACGAAGATCTGGTGGCCGCTCAGCTGTTGTATGATTTGCGGACGAACGAGCGTGCGGTTGTGAGCAGAACGAGCTAGCAAAGGAACCTTGGACACTGGGGTCCAGATGTTGCTTACCGTAGTCTCTGCGGGTTGCGCACTCTAGCCACCGTCGTTATGGTCCCGGGCCTCAGGTCCATCCCCACCAGAGATGAGGCTAGGCGCGGGCCTCTGGCACGATTGAGCGACGTCAGTTTCGGGTACGATGGATTTGGGGTTTGGGGCCTGGTTAGGGGTTCTGCGGGGCACACCCGTTTTGCACTTGGCCGTTCTCCATCGATCAACGCCAAGCAGGGCGGTTTTTGGGCCTGGCCAGGTCTAGCGGCGGCGGGCTCCAGTCCCCATAAAACCCTAATCAGACAGCACAACGGTAGCGATCAAGTGCGAACCTGACAGCAGCCAACGGCGAGCTCGAGGACAGGTATAGAATCAAGGCAGTGGCGCAGGGTCTGGCTGTATGGATCTGGGGGTATATCAGGGACAAGAGGGTCACGCACCATCCCAACGGCGGATTCGCCAAGGTAAAGATGCGTCGGGTCGATTATAACGGTTGCATACGGCGCCACCCCAAGCCGTTTTATCCTTCCTCCAGCCCGTACCCCGAGTCCGACTGCGCTGGTACCGGGTTAGTGTACCCTTGGAAGCAATGTATGCGTACACGATTCAGGAGAGCACCGGGATTTGGGAGGTGGGCGCCGTATGCACCTCTGGCCAGGCTTCAGGTGGAAGGCAACGAAGCTATCGCGTTCTGGGAATAGAGGAGGGGTAGTCGCCGAGCAGTAGTCGCCGAGGGCAGGCAGGCTGCTGGGAGGCGGGCTTTGGATGCCTCGTGTGATTATGCGTCACTGTCCGGATCGTGGCGACAGTACTCGGAGCCCGGTTACTCAGTATGTCACCGAGGCTTCCATGGGACAATATTTGTTCAGACATCCGGGAGTGGCCCCCTGCTGCTCCTTTTGTTTTCTCCAACCACATCACGCAACACCAAATTCCAGACGTGGATCGCGATGGCGAGCACAAACTCTTTCACCCACGTCCTGAGCACGGGCTATTCAAGCTATGTTACCGACGCGACCATTTTTAACGACTGCCTCGTGGAGACCTTCGGCCGAGGTATCGAATTTAATATCAGTGTAAGATCGAGGCGTTCCTCGCCTAGTAACTCTCTGCCTTGGCATCCAAGAGCGGCACCGACTGACACATTTCATGGAAATCAGCACTTCAACGAGCGCTGGTCATTCAACTTGAACCGGCAGCTGTCTGCTGTAAGCAGTGCTCAGCCATTTCCCGTGATGTAGTGTGGCTGGCTTGGATCTTTACTAACAAGACTTGCCCCATTGCTGATCGTAGGAAGAACTAGAGTCAGTCGAGACCTTTGGCTTTTCACCGAATCAGATGAGCTCACCCTCTCACTGACACGGGCGATATACTATAGGAGTCTAGCCGACGAGGTTGCGAATCGATGCCAGGAGGCCTGGAGGCGGGCCCGGAGGCGGACCCGGAGGCCGATCCGCCAGTAAAACACAAGACGCTTGGAAAATTGTGACATAGAGAGCAAGGAGCTACACGAGAACCGGGCTCGGTAGCAGATTCTGCGGAATTCTAAGCCATGGCATAATGGAGCAGGGCTGTGGCTATGGGTGAGCCTCACAGCCACGGGGCAGTACGCTGACTTGCAAAGGCGGAGTTCAAGAATGGCTGGGTGGCATAATTTACAGAAAAAGTACGTGATAGGCAGGGCGGCAAAGAGTCGCCTGTATGGGTCAGGCTGAACCTGAATGTATACATATTGCACCCCAGGGGTGATTCCAGCGACAAGCAAGACTTTCAGAGGACGGTCTCAGGACCCTCCTAGGCATATTCTTGTCTTCTCGATCAAAACAGGCGCCTTTCTCCTTTTGGCCTCGGTCGCCGGGCGCCCATGGCGGTGTTACCTAATACCAGACACCACAAGGCGCAGGCGTTACAAGCCATACAAGGGGCTTGCTTTCACATTCTTACATATCACTTTCTTCGTTGCGACCGCCCACTGCCGCTCAACATGCTCAAGCTGCGAACCTGATAAAGACCATGCCCCAACTTCCAGAAGAGCCATTTTGTAATGAAGCGTCGTCATCACTTCTCTTCCAGAAGACACCGAGGCAACCACTATTATTGATTTAAGCCCATTACGGAGTCTATTGGACCTCTGGCAGCACCACTGCCTACGATGGAAAGCCACGACTGGGACCGCTATTTTGGCCGGCAGTTTTCCAACCCGCTTTCCTCCGAATGCTGCTACCTGAGGACACAGTTGAAAGAGCGAGCTCCCTTCGCAAAAGCTAGCAACTTCAAAGTCACGGATATTTCTGGAGGTCAGTCCTGTCCAAAGTCTTTGCGGGGGCAGGACGGGCCGAGCTTACCATAGCACCAACCGAATCTAGGCTTTCCCAAGACGCACGTCGTCAAGGACGCTACCGAAGGCATTTTCGCAAAACAACCACACAAAGGCGTCAGAATAGTGTTGGTAGTCCACACACACTGTCGATGCAACATGTCCAGAAATACTGACGCTAGCCGTTTGGAAGATCCTTGGCAGGCAATAGGACAACGAGTCCACTCAATATCACCTCTTCACTGGCTGCACAGCTTCTGGAACGACACAATGTGAGACCAGAGTATCTGAGGATACTGCTGTTCTTCGGCGGAACACCTTTGGAGTCCGAAGCACGAAACAGCTACGTCAGTTTCCACAATGGCGATGATGGAGAATGTATGACCCATATCCTTTCATTGTTCGGCCAGTGTCCTCAAGATCCTTGCATCGCAGAGGTCATCTATCAGCATTCTGACAGTGATTCTCGGCAGTTTGTTTCTCGTATAGACTCGTCTACTTCGAGCGAAATGACGATGATGGTTGGGTCCCGAGGCAGATAGGGGTCTACCATCACCAGTACAGTCGGGCCAAGGGTTCTGGCGGCCTTTTCATTGTGGCATCCGGCACCCGCCAGACTGAATTCCTCTGGACTCTTGAGGATGCTTTAATCCCAGCTCCCGCCGGGGCATCCAACGCTGCCGCGAAGAACCTCGAGTCCAACCCTTGGTCTTTCCATACGGCCTTGCTTTCATGCTACGTTGATAGCTGGCGGGACTACTTCCGCCATCTGGGTTCTCGCTACTCTAGTATCGGTGACAGGGCCATGGGCACAAAGGGCCTTCAAGTCGACGACGAGACAATCCGAGACGTCAAGACACTACGACACCTGTACGACCTTTCGCTGTTTGGAGGGGCTGGATGCGCAGGCAACGCTGAAATTGCGCGCACACTGGCTTCCCAGCAGGTGCTTATTCCGCCGAACGAAGCGAGCTCCCTTGATGCGACTGCCGACATGCTCCAGAGTCTGGCCGAAAGCTGCGGAGTCCTGCAGAAGAAGATCAAAAACGCAACCGACCTCGTAGGCTACCTGATAGCCTTTTACTACCAGGTCGTTACGACTAGACTTGAAGGCGAGGTTAGGGACGTGACGGCGCGCATGGTTACCCTAACCGAAGAGAATAGGGACTTGACGAGACAGCTGCACGAGCTGGCCCAGGGTACCAGCGAGATGACGAAGCGGCTGCGGGACCTTACCCAAAATACGGCCAGCGACGGCGCCATTGTCAGCGTGATTACCGTGGTTTCGGCCGTGTACCTGCCGGGAAGCTTCGTTGCGAGTATCTTTGGCATGAACTTCTTCAACTTTGACGAGAACGCGCGCCGCATCTCCATCTCGCCCGACTTCTGGATATTTGTGGTTCTGTGGATCGCTCTGATGATCTTCACTGCGGTGGTCTTTGCTGAGATCTACCGCATGAAGCGTCGCGATGTCTCGTGGTTGTGGAAGAGACTTGGTGGCGGCGTCAGTGCAGCGAAAGTCGGGGAAACCGTTTGAGGATAGGAGGTCGAGAAGAGCCGCTGTGAGGCCGAGGGTGGGGGGAAATTGCCTAGAAAGGTTTAAAACCTGTCTATCCGTCGCTTTTTTTTTATTGGTTGGAAAAGAAAATGAAATCGCGCTTCCTATCAAATACTTTCGATCGCCACCTCATGCGATGGGGCGACGGCACTACGTGGCCCTTTCCATCGGCTTCTCCGACGAGGATGGCTTAACTTGCTTGTTCCGAGGTCTAGAACAGGCAAGAAGAGCGATAGATTGACCCATTTACACTTCAGGATTACAGTGCAGGCTGACAGGCGCAATCCAGATGTCACCCCGAGCCCCAGAGCCTTACCTACGAGCCTGCCGTTCGGTCCAGACCCTGTCGCCGATTTTACACCTGCGTCACTCTGGCTCGGAGCAGCGAGCCTTCACGGACAGCAAAAAGCCACGCTGGCAAGTAGTTTTCAGTAGCAGAAAGCTGTAGCCAAGCACTGTATCCAACGCTGGGACTAGACTAGGGGAGAACAATTGGAGAGCTCGTAGTGGCGCTGTCTCGGGCCAGCGCCCAGTTTCCACAAGAGCGACAATGCCTCGAGAATCCAAGTCAACACGGCCACGCACAGCAGCGCCAACAGCCCAGTATTCACTGCGACGGAGATAAACTGGGTTTGAGTCGATGTGGTTGGCCACTGCCATATGAAGGAAGCTACTAGGTCTAGGTAAGGTACATTCATACCTACAGCAGGGTAGGCGTCTCGCAACCGCCCAGCGACCTCAATGTCACTCAATGTTCGATGGCACTACTGCTGCAGCCACCCACACCTATCCCGAAAAGCTTATATCCCGCTTATCAGGTCTAGCACCGCGCGCTGCCAAGCACGGATACTGTCGGGCACTTACCCCGTGACTACCTAGAGCGGCACTCGAGGGTCTATCGTCCTTTATCCTAACAAGATACTGTGCCTACTGGCGAACTATGTCCGCGAACCATCAGGAGAAGCAAATCAGGCATGGCATCCTGATTCCACAACCTGCTCTAATCACTCGAGCGAGGCACTCGCAACGATTGCAATTTCCCCGCAAGTTGGCGGCCTCCCTACCTCTAGAGCCTTCGCGGGCTGCCTAAGCTGCCGTCAGCCTTACCACTACATAGCGAAGTGCCTCGTGTATCAGTATGCTTTGCAGCTGTCATCTTGACCGCCAAGACGACGGCGTGGACCGGTGTGCTAGGAGTTCTCTGCATCAAAACGTTCCCAAGAGATGTACCTCGACCTCTCCCACTGCCTGTCCCAAGGTTCAACCGTGCCGGTCTGACCCACGCCCTGCTCCAATGACGCGAACGACCCATCCCCAGGGCCCATATCTCCCTTGTATAACAGACTGCAACATCTGTCGCCTCACTGCCTCGTCAACTCGCTAAAAAGTCCATCCTAGCCGTGTCTGATTCATTGCCATGAGGCGGCGAGGAGCTGCGCGGAAACTAAACGGACAATGGATTCTCCCCATAACTTCAAAGATCTGATTCAGACGATCAGAGACGAGCTCATAGAGTGCCTCAAGGTGTTTGGCAAAGGGGACCACGAAAGCCTTTTCACCTGCACTTCCGACCTCAAGCGGATTTGGGGCGATGAGCACCTCTGTACACTCTTTGACCTTGCGCTGCCAGAGGTGAAGCTTAATGCGACGCAGATAGCCCATTTGCGCAAGACCGCCCTCCCGCTCCTGTCCTTTGCCGTCTATGACAAGATCAGCAACTGGTCTTCATTCCTCAACAGGTTGTTGGACAAAGCGTCCCAAGATGATGGGCAGTCGGACCCCGTCCTGCCTAGCAAAAAGAGCAGCCTCAGGGAGCTGAAGGCCAATCTCGAGGACCTCCTCGGGGTCAAGATCGACCGCAACGACGCCAAGAAGTATTATTACTTCGTCTCGCCCATCCCACTACGACTTACCAACGATGCAGAGGGCCCTACAAAACTATATGGGCAGTGCGTACCTATAGAGACCAGGGAGGATCCGATGGCAGAATCTGGCTCTTACGGGCTCGTTTACGTGGGTCCCCCACGCCCCTTCATCAAGCTTTATCTTTTGCTAAGAGGGTGCTCAACATTTCAAGTTTGGCAGGATACACCCAGAGAATGTCCAGGCATATCCCTACGATCAACGACAGGCATTTAAGCCGGTGAGTGTCTCGAAAAAACCCAACATAGCCCGGTCTCTCTTGCTTGGGACGCTATTTTGGTCATACAATAATAGGCGGAGCCAGACTAACATTCGCAATTCCCCTCCTCGGATAGGAAAAGCCATATGCAGTTGCCGTCAAGGTTTTTAAGAGAGAGACACAGGATGCTATGCACGAGGTGGAAAACCTGAAGTGTCTTAAAAAGTTTGCCAGCAACCCGGACGGCAGATATCCCATCTCTATCCATCATACCATAGTGAAACACTACACGCACAGCGAGGACTTATCACCAACCTTGATGGCGATATTTCCATTCGCCGAGCTTGGGAGTCTTTGGCAGCTGCTCAACGAAGATAGCGCAGTCGGCGACGTCGATGGTAGCTTCCAGGAGCTCGAGTTTGCCCAGCGCTTCCCCGACTTCGTGCCCCCTCTGCACAATCCACAGGCCTCGGCGGTGATATCCGGCAAGGATCTGCGGATAAAGCTTCTGGAGCAGTGCCTCGCCCTGGCCGGGGCGTTACGCTTCCTCCACTCTCGCATCGACCACCAAAACATGGTTTACCTGTTCGCCCATATGGATCTAAAACCCAACAACATCATCATCTCGTCGCGTCACGCCCACCCCCTTGGGATCTGGAAGCTTACAGACTTTGGCATATCGGTCATCCGCAAGATTCCGCTCGAGAGTCACCACGAGCCCGACGATTCTGGAAAGCGGCAGGCACCCGCCACAATCGGCACGACGGCCCAGCGCAGGGGCAATACATATCAGGCCCCCGAGGTCACAATTTCGTGGGGCAGTGAGATGTGCAAGGATTCTCCCGTGCGCGTAGGCCGAAAGAGCGACATCTGGTCATTCGCCACCATCATGACCGAAGTTCTTGCCTTCGCCGTGGGCAGGAAACGCGAGTTCCATAAATTCCAAGAGCAGCGCCGCGGGCCCTCGGGTGGTGATTGCCGTCACAGGGACGACTGGTTCTGGAATTGGAGGCCTGATGCGAGGGGCACGTCCCACAAAACAGGAAATCCCGCTCGAGAAGATGATATCGCTTCCAGGACACAGGTTCGGCCTTCCGTATCGGACTGGCTATTGAAAGTGGAGGCAGATAACCCTGATTGTGCCTCCTGGGTTCGGTGTATCCAGGCGGGCCTGAAAGTGAATCCTCATGAGAGGCCTTCAGCTGAGGTTCTATTTCGTCTCGTCCAAGAAGTCCTATATCCTCCCGAGAAGCAAGCATCTGCCCTCCGAGACGAGCTGGACTCTTACGAAAATCCAGACGACGGGTTGCAAGATTCCGACTTGAAGCTTGACGAGCTGAGCCCCGACAACAATCCCGATGCCGATCTGATGCGCTCTCCCACACTCGCGTCCGAAGGAACTGGCCCCAGAAGCATCGACTTGTCATCATCACGACCATCCATAACAGGTCAACAGCCCGCAAGATCTGGTAATTCCCAGTACTCTTCAGGAGCGTCGGCCAGGACGCTGTCAATAACACCATCATCATTTTCGCCGCTCTCTGGATACCCCCGGCGACATGGACCAATCGAGTTTCCGACAGTCTCAAGCCCTCGTTTTGTGTCGACCACCAGATCCCGGATAGTGTACTTGATAGATTGCCATATCGAAGTGTTCGACATCAGGCCAGAGCCATCTGCGCCTCTGGACACACTCTTGCAGAGCCCGTGCTCGCTGAGACTGCCGGAAGAAGACGCCGACAAGGAATGGAAAGGAATGGTCGCTGCCGGCGAGTACGTCGTTTTGTACGGCTATGAGCAGTGTAAATCTAAGGGAATGCTGCGGCGATCGAGAACTGGGCCAAAGTCAGCTGTGGTACGTGGAACGACTCTCTGATTAGTCGCTCCGTACTCAAGGGAGAACTAATCCTGCCCCCCCCCCCCNCACCCCCCCCCCCCCCCCCCTTTTTTTTGCACTACGCGCTGGAGCAAACAGTGGCTAACCACAGCTCGCCCATACCGACAGATCCGAATACTATGGTTTGGCAGCGACAAGGCAGGCAAGGCGCAGACTATCGAGGGCTCCTGGATTCCCCTTGGACACCTGCCCAGTCAGTCCATAACGAAATTCGACTACGATAAAAGAGTAGCCATTTCACCCGACGGCTTTATTGCTCTCATCGACGGCCCAGGGAAGGAACTTCTAATACTAGATGCCAAGTACGTAAATACCTCATCTTCTTCCTCTGGTCTTTTTTATTTCGTTGCAGTCCTGGTGTTGAAACTCTTTGTTTACGCAAACCCATCAGATTTCCCGACAGAAACGCAATCGCAATCCGACACGGACGGACCACCGAAGACAGAATCCAACCCAGGCCAGCAAGCCAAAACGCGACTCGACATGGGCCAGAGCTTGTGTTCCAAGATGTCTCTTTTGGCGAAGACGGCTCGGTTCTTTATGCGGCGGGCATAGCCGGTGGCTTGTATACGCTCATCGTGTACGATCTAGCCGAGCCAGAGTTCCCCCAAAAGGCCAGAGCGACATACAAACTGGTGAGCCAGCAGCCCTCAAAACCGCGCGCCCTTTGACTCGTGGGTGCTTCTGCTTACCATAAGTTTCGTGGCCTCCCTCGGCGAAACTCGCTTGAACAGAATGAGATCTCGCTCAAATACTTCCAGCCCGGTACACTCTTGTTTCCCCACAGCCCCGAACTGGGCTGTACCGTGGCCACCGACAAGTTCCTCCGCATCTTGGGCTGCCTGCTCGACATGTCAGGGGGGACCGGGGGCCTGCAGGACCTGGGGAGTTCCCCGTTCAAGCCCCAGCCGGAATCACTCGCCGTGTACAGCGGCAGACAGCTCCTGACGGTGGACAGGAAAGGAGTTTTGGCCGAGTACCAGTTGTTGGCCGCGCCGGGAAGCGGCGGGCGTCCTATGACCCAGCTTGGGTCCCGGAAACAGATCTGCACCTTCAAGAAGCCGCCGCAGCCAAGGTCGCAGCTGCGCGCGTACAAGTACAGCAGTGTAGGTGTTATCCTGGTGCTACTGTACCACATCGGTGGAGGCGTTGAGGTTCTTAGGATTTTATGCCTTCCCGATTAAATATCTGGGG